>JAMPIV010022982.1:0-101240 GCA_024509875.1 Oreohelix idahoensis | reverse complement strand
TGTAAAAAGACGCTGTTCCTGGTATTATTTACAAGACACTGTGTAATTTCACAGACAAACATCTTGAGTGTGTCGCAAAAAAAAAAAGGGGGGTACAGTGATTCGTCTTCACAAATTCATTAAGTACTGGTATCACAGCGATATAAACAACATTTAAGTCCAATGCTCACAATAATCTTCAAGTATATTGTGCACATCTAGATATGCTGCAGAAAGACATGTCTCAGAGGTTTCAGGATCTTCTTTTGATCACGATTCCAGACTGGATAATAAATCCATTCCTAGACGCGTGCAGTGATGAACTAGGAACGAACGAACGAACGAACGAACGAACGAACTTTATTTTCAAAGGGTTGAGAATTGGGCACGCAGGCCCGTCTGACATTCTGCCCTTCCTTTCTCTCACCTTTCATACTGAATTCATTTATTCTCATATGCATTTTACATATCAAATTCAAGGAATTCAACGTTGTAAAGTAAAATAATAATATAGCACACTCATATTAACATTAATTACTTATAAGCATGACATAACATATGTTGAAAAGTACAAACATTATCAGAGATAGATAGATAGATAGATAGATAGATAGATAGATAGATAGATAGATAGATAGATAGATAGATAATTAGATAGATAGATAGATAGATAGATAGATAGATAGATAGATAGATAGATAGATAGATAGATAGATAGATAGATAGATAGATAGAACGAACGAACGAACAAACTTTATTTTCAATGGGTTTAGAATTGGTCACGCAGGCCCGTCTAACATTCTGCCCTTCCTTTCTCTCTTCTTCCATAGTTAATCTATTTATTCTCACACGATCCTAAATGTTACTTAAATAATAAAATAACAAGAAAGTACAATAAAATAAAATCCCAACATTGTAACAGTACAATAACAGTTACACAAATTTACAGATGCGTATCATAATTTATACTAAACAGGACAAAATTAACTTTAAAACCTACATATGATGTTATGTAATAATAATAATAATAATAATAGCCCCTTCAGTCATAACTGACTATGGGAATGCGCCCCTGAGGTGACAGCGTAATTATTTAAGAACATAACGAAATTAGGGTGGCATATAATCTGCACTCATGATGTATTTGAAAAGTCTGTGATTGAATGAATATGGACTAAGAGTATTTTTTAAGTCGAGTGGAAGAGTATTCCACAGATGAGCAGCAGAAAAAGCTAAACTTTTCTTGAATAAGTCGAGCCTAGGCTTGGGCATGTGTAATTTATTTAAGCGTTGACTGCGTCTTCCGCTGTATTTGAAAATAGGCCACAGATACGTTGGAGCATTCTGTGACAAGATTTTGTGAATAAATTTGGCTTTGTTGAAGAGAAGGCGCTTTCTTAGTGGTAATATGTTAAGATATGTATATGCGTCTACACACTGTGTGAGGTTTTTGCCTGAAATTAGGCGCACTGCACGTTTTTGTAATGAAAAGAGTCTTTTAGTGTTGGACATGGTGCAGCCATCCCAAATTGTGGAACAATAGTCTAGATGTGTTTGTATCTGGGATGTATAGAACATTTTTCGTGTCTCCTCATCTAGGAAATGTTTGATTTTAGCTAACTGGTAAACTTTTTGTGCCGTTTGTTTGGTCAGTGCTTGTACATGCGAATTCCAACTTAAATGTTGGTCAATTATGAGTCCTAGTGTTTTATATTCATTTACATTTTCAATTAAAGAGGTTCCAATGTAGAGCTGAAGTGTTGTTTTCGGCGAGTTTTTGTAATTTTTGTCTAGTTGATATTATCATACATTTTGTTTTAGTGATATTTATTTGCATGCAGTTTTCATTGCTCCACTTAATAAGATTGTCTGTGTCGCTTTGTAATAATATTTCTAGCGTGTTGCAACTTTTATCACTAGTATAAATGGTACAGTCATCGGCAAATAGGTCGCAGGATGAGTGCTCGATGTGTAGTGGAAGGTCATTTATGTAAATGGAAAAAAGTAGAGGGCCGAGAATAGAACCCTGAGGAACACCAGTGTCAATAATAGTTGGGCTTGACAAGGAGTTATTGTACCACACTACTTGCTGTCTGTCGGACAGGAATGATTTAAGGAAGGGTGGAAGAGGAACTGATATCGCTACAAAATGACGCTGAGCTTAAGCCAATGTTCAAGAAATCATATCAAGACTTTTGGTTGCAGAAAGAAATCTCTGAACGCTACCCTATCGTATTTAGTAGCGCGTGGTTTCAGCGCGGTTGTCCAACTTCTTTCGAAGCAGAGAAACAGACTACAGATTACTGAACGTGGGGATCTGAGACTCCTTCTAAGTAACTTTCAGCCTGATATTGAGAAGCTGATATCACTACACCAGGCACATCCATCTCACTGAAGTTAAAAATGAAGTAAGTTTGTTACTAATTTACTTTCGCATACTGCTGTTTGTTTTACAGCATTAAGTAATTAAGTTTTTCTTTTAATATTAAATTAATAAATAAGCGTATCTGTAGCTTTATATTAGAATGTGATAAATTGAGCAATTAGTTGTTACTGTATTAACAGTTGCTCTTATTTTTCACTCTTTACATTTTTTTATGTAGTGTGGGGAAATGCAGGGGGGCGCTGGGGATATGCCGTGGGAGCCAAGGGGGGCGGTGACCCAAAAAAGTTTGGGAAACACTGATCTAGACTTTGCAAATGACTAGGCCTTTCTGACCCATAACCATAATTAGATGCAAGACAACATGAAAATACGCAATGAGAGATCACACGTAATTTTGAAAATACACATGGAAAAGAGAAAGATATTAGAATAAATGCAAGGAATGATAATAAGGTCAAACTTGAAACACCACCACAAGATATAGAATCTTACACATATCTTGGCAGCAATATAGACAAAGTTGGAGAGACAGACAATGATATCAAAATAAGAATACAAAAAGAAAGAGGATCTATCATTGCATTGCGAAACATATGGAGATCAAGTCCAAAACAAAAGTAAGAATCTTCAACTCAAATGTCCTCCTGTATGGCTCTAAAACCTGGAGAACAACAACAAAAAGTTAGACATTCATAAATGGGTGCTTGTGTAGAAAGAAGTAATGAAATGGTATGACAAAGTTACAAATGTGGAACTGATGACAAGAACCAGAATTGTGCCAGTGCAGCAAGAGATACAAAGAAGATGGTGATGGATATGACAAACATTGAGGAAACCTGTTGATAGCATTACAAGGCAGTCCATGTTCTGGAATCCCCAGGGAAAGAGAGGTATAGTCCGTTCGGAAATTCGTGCCCACAGAAAGCATCAATTTTCTCCAAAACTGTTTGTTGTATGGACATGAATTTTTGCATGCAGTCTTAGATTTTCCATGCAGTTAAGATTTTGCGATCATTACATCCACAGCTGTAGCGAAATTTGCAAAACGGCGATTTTCTTTGATCTTTTTGGAACATTTGCCTTAATCTGCCCGTAACATTAATTCTTACAGTAAATCACAACATTTGTGCGACAAGACGGTTCAAAGGCGTGTCATAAATGTGTGACTGGCTGTTCACGTGATTTTGATACGAGGAATGATGTTCTGATAATGAACCATGATAGCAGTAAATCATCAGGAAGCTATGACAAATCGTAACTGTTTATGTGTTATTATAGATTGGCATATGAAATTAGTTTATCACAAACGAAGGAATGCGATCGACGTGCCTCATTCCGAATCGGACGACTCCAATAAGTTCACAACAGTTATTGGTTGGATAAACTGCAAGCCATCTCGCTGACAGTAATCTTCTTCTACACGTGTTCTTCACATTTAGCCCAGTACTCTGTGTCTATTCGTGAAAGGGCCTCATGAGTCATGTCTTTAACATCGCACATTTTAAAAGTGGTGTTCTGGGCGGCCACTTGCCCTTTAACTCTAGCCCAAACCAGCTCTATTGGGTTAAGGTGAGAATGGTAAGATGGGAGTCGAAGAGAAACATGACCCTGCTCTTGGATGATTTTATCAATCAGATACACTTTTGTCTTATTCCTCTGTCTCACAAGCTGCAACAACTCTGGTTTTAAATAGCTGTTGTCCGCGAAGATATTTTAATTCACAAGCCACCTCCTGATTTCGTCTTTCGTGCTTGCCGAAGTAGGAGCTTTATCCTCCTGCGCTAGAACATTATGATAGGACGCATTATCCATCACCAGGCAAGACGGCCTATCTAGAGTTGGGAGGAGTGTATTCACTATCCAATCTCGAAAAATGTGCCCATTCATTTTCACTGTGGTAGTCCCTACCATCTACAGACTTTGATTGAAAAATAAGCTCTGCATCACGGACAAGCCCATTCTGTCTGCTGCCAGCATGTGCTAATATAATGCGTTGACCTTTGCTGCTGGGAATTTTCCTTCTATGGTCTCCGTCAACAGATTGCCATTCTTTCTCGTTCGTTTGATGAGCATTAACCCAAGATTCGTCCAAATACACTATATCATAGCCGTCTTGCCTTCTCTCATGAATCTGCCTAAGGTATTTGCTTCGAGCTGCAACCAGATGTGGTTTTTCACATAAAAAATTCCTTCCGCCAGACGTTTTTCTAAAAGTGAAGCCGACACTTCTGACAAGTTGCCAAAGAGTTGTTTTTGAGACGTTAATATCGCATTCTGCTTGTAGCCGACTTTTCAGCATGCGGAGAGTAACAAGTTGATTGGCATTAAACATCTTCAAAATCAAACGTCTAATGACATCCTTGTCAAAATCATCAATTTTTTTCTTCCTTCCTTGCTTAACCGCAGCCTCTATACAATCACCGTCCTGTTGTATCCAACGTCGAAAAGATCTTCTATCCACACCCAGGGCCTTTCGTGTTCTTCTACCTGGTTCTTGGATGTCGTGGTATAAACAACCCATCTTAGCCTCTCCGCGAAAATGCCTGTACAATATAACAGTTACCTTCTGCAAAGTGATAAATTTGCATTTCAGATTCATAGCGCTTTTCATAATTATGCAGTTTAGTTTATTAATATATTATACGCTGGTGTCGTTTTGTTTCGTTGCAGCCAACTCATTGCAATTATATAGCATACGCCGCTGAAATAATTACTCGCGACTGAGTACAATAGGTGCGCACACGTGCGGACATGTAGTCACTACACTAATTCAAACAAAAAAAATATTGAATAGCACATTTCATCGCTTGTGCTGTGCTGTACTAAAAATTTAGTTCGCAATTTTTGAACGGATATTGTAACTTTCCTGTAGAACTAATAAAAATTAACTCAGACAACAGTAAGAGTTTTTTTATATAACTTGAAGAAGAAAATTCGAACATGACATGACTTTTGTAAGGGCAAAAAATATATTAATAACCAGAGAAGGCCACTCTCCAAACCTCCGATGTCTTGCGGGCAGTGTTAGGATGTGCAAGAACATGGACAGGAAAACTCCACAACTTCCCCACTGAAGACACGCCCACGGCGACCGTTGCCTCAATTGGCTGTGTGTGGTGTACCCGGAAACGGGGCCTCCCAGTACTGAGGCACAGTTAAGTCCCCGATGTCACTTATCGGTGCAGAGTTGAGAGAGATGGCTGAGCATCACAATCCCCCGTGTTGCAGCATGATGAGAACCCAGCATTGCACACTGAGCTTGGGGGGAATCACTTGGGCACCAGACTTAATACTGGCTCTTGACTGGATGGCCGCATGCAGAAGATTTCTACAATGGAGGGTTGGCAGGTGGTGGGTATCTGGAAGTGGCTCTGTGCAGGACGTGAGGATTCCTTGGGAGAGCCCAGAACCAGAGCACAGCATTGTGCAAGCTCTGCATAGTTGGAGAGCCCCCTGGATGACGGGGAATGCACAGTGTGCTACCCCACCTATCCCCAACTGCTAACTTAGAACCAGAAGTGGGGTCCTCTGTATGCGTGCCAGGCCAGGATAAAATGTCTGGGAAAGAGACTGGAGCTCAGAACTCCCTAACTCAAAGCTGCAGGATGGCAGAAAAGCCATGGGAAAGACAGGGCTATTTTGAAGATAACGCAACCATATTTTCACCATACGAGCTCGGACGCCGCCTCGGTAAACAAGGTCCGCGCAGAGCAGTGACACCCCCAGGCTGCTTGCGAATAGTCTACTACTGGGAACATAAACAGATTAGGGATGAGCCCACTCTCCCGTTGAACAGGTGCTAAAGTCATAGATACTGGGCCAGAAGGCGCACCAGAAACCACAGTATCACGCAACTCGCTTTTTTTTTTCTATGGAGAGTACACCGTCAAATAAATCTCGTACTGGTGCTCGCCCTGTGGAGCTCCACCAGGCAGGTGCAGTGCTGGGCTCTGAGCCTCGACAGAGCCCACCCTCAGCTACTGGAGGACCCTCTAGACCGTCTTGTGGAGTCAGCAGACGGCGGAGGAGAACTACTGACCAAAACAAAACAGAAAAAGAGAAACCCAGAGTGCCACTTGTCATGATGCACTGGAATGCAGAGGGAGTGAACAGCAAGCAGGCTGGATACAGCAAAAAGACAGAGCTGGAAAACATCTTGTATGAGAAGCAAGTCAGTGTTTGCTGTATCCAAGAGACTCACTTGAAAGCAGATCAAACCTTTAAAATAAGGGGATATCAATGCTTCAGATCTGACAGAAAAGATAGACGAAAAGGAGGAGTACTTACTCTTGTAAGGAGTAACATTCCTTCACACGAAAGGAAAACCTTCATGGATGGAGCAGAATATCAGCTGTTGCAGATAAAGGTAGACAAGATGGAAATAGAACTCCTGAACTATTACTGTCCGAACAACAAACCCCTGAGTCTCAGCTCTATACAGGTACCAGCCACCAACTTTATAGCAGTTGGAGACTTTAATAGCCACTCCCAGAGCTGGGGCTATAACCATCTGGATCACAGAGGTGAAGAGGTTGAAACTTGGCAAGATGATCACTCCCTAATCCTAGTCAATAATGCCACAGATACTCCTACCTTCTACTCCAGAGGATGGCACACAACTTCAACACCAGATCTTGCCTTCTCCACACCAGATATAGCTGGATCTATTAGTAGAGAAGTAGGAGACCAACTAGGGGGAAGCGACCATCGCCCAATCTTTCTTACTGTCCAGAGTGCAACTCTCAGTACAGGCCCAGCCATTACAAGATGGAACTACAAAAAAGCCAACTGGGGTTTATTCAGGCATCAGGTAAACACGCTGCTTATTACCCTCAAGGTACAGAACAGAGACATTAATGAAGCGGTAAAAGACTTCAACAGATGCATACTACAAGCTGCAAAAGAAACCATTCCCAAAGGATGCCGGCGTAACTACATACCATACTGGTCCAGCACACTCCAAGAACTTCAGGAAGCTATGGACAGGGCTAGAAAGGATGCAGAGTCTCAGCCTTCACTTGAAACTCACAACAAATGGAAAAAGGCTGTAGCAGAGTTTCAGAGAACAAAGCTAGAAGAAAAACGGAAAAGCTGGAGAACTAAAACGGCATCGCTGAACCTTGAGAAAGACGGCAGGAAACTTTGGAGATTAGTCAAGTCTCTAAATGAAGAGCGTTCCTCACCTAGGCAGACTATCACATTGGATGAAGGTGGCAAACTTTTCAGAGGAAAACAAGCTGCAGACTTGTTTGCTAGAAGATACAGTTCAGAAAGCAACTTACCCATTAACATAGATCATCACAGAGAGATAAGAAAAGAAATACTGGCAACCATGGGACAGCAAACTATAAGTCAGAAGAGTTCAAGACCACCACTGGTGTAAGACAGGGCGATATCCTGTCGCCTTGTCTTTTCATACTTCTCATGGACGATGTCATCAAGGCATGTAAGGAGAGAACAAGAAAGTATTCAGTGGGGTACTGGAAGATGAGACAGGTCTGTATTTCAGAGCTAGCATTTGCTGATGATGTTGTCCTGATTGCTAAATCAGAGACACATCTCCGGTCCAACCTGCGGGTCTGGGGGGGGGAGCTGGAGAGGAGAGGGATGGTCATGGGCAGCTCTGAGGCAGGGTCCATGGTGGTGTCGCGAGAGGAGGGAAGACGTCAGATTAAGTTGGGAGAACAGGTCCTGGAGCGGGTCGGCCGCTTTAAATATCTCGGAGCTGTTGTAGACCGAGGGGGGGGCATCGGAGGGGAGTTGGCCACTCGAAGGGCGGCGGCTGGGAGACTTTGTCAGGCCATGGGTCGAGGGTTCCTCAGCGGGAGAGAGGTTGGTAAGAAAACGAAGATGGCTGTATGCCGCTCCGCCTGTGTCCCGGTCTTGACATATGGATGCGAGTCATGGGCGGTGACTGCGGCCCACGGGGGCCGGATCCGAGCCTCGGGGGTGAGGTGTCTGAGGAGGGTGGTTGAGGTGGCGGGAGGAGACATGGTCCGCGGCCAGACGATGCGTCAGGGCCTGGGGTCCCACCCGCTGCAGACCCAAATAGAACAGTCCCAACTAAGATGGTTTGGCCGTGTCTGCAGAGTGGGAGAAGATCGGCTGCCACGGCGGGCATGGGGGGCAGAGAGCCGGGGATCCAGACCTCCAGGACGACCCAGAGTCCGCTGGGGGGACAACATTGGACGGTCTTTGAGGGGCCGAGGGCTGGAGTGGAACCGGGCCAGGAGGAGGACAGCTGATAGAATAGTCTGGCGCTCTCTCTTCCAAACCTCTACACCTCACGGTAGAAGAGGAACGACTAAGTAAGTAAGTAAGTTATATTGTGCACATCTAGATATGCTGCAGAAAGACATGTCTCAGAGGTTTCAGGATCTTCTTTTGATCACGATTCCAGACTGGATAATAAATCCATTCCTAGACGCGTGCAGTGATGAACTAGGAACGAACGAACGAACGAACGAACGAACGAACTTTATTTTCAAAGGGTTGAGAATTGGGCACGCAGGCCCGTCTGACATTCTGCCCTTCCTTTCTCTCACCTTTCATACTGAATTCATTTATTCTCATATGCATTTTACATATCAAATTCAAGGAATTCAACGTTGTAAAGTAAAATAATAATATAGCACACTCATATTAACATTAATTACTTATAAGCATGACATAACATATGTTGAAAAGTACAAACATTATCAGAGATAGATAGATAGATAGATAGATAGATAGATAGATAGATAGATAGATAGATAGATAGATAGATAGATAGATAGATAGATAGATAGATAGATAGATAGATAGATAGATAGATAGATAGATAGATAGATAGATAGATAGATAGATAGATAGATAGAACGAACGAACGAACAACCTTTATTTTCAATGGGTTTAGAATTGGTCACGCAGGCCCGTCTAACATTCTGCCCTTCCTTTCTCTCTTCTTCCATAGTTAATCTATTTATTCTCACACGATCCTAAATGTTACTTAAATAATAAAATAACAAGAAAGTACAATAAAATAAAATCCCAACATTGTAACAGTACAATAACAGTTACACAAATTTACAGATGCGTATCATAATTTATACTAAACAGGACAAAATTAACTTTAAAACCTACATATGATGTTATGTAATAATAATAATAATAATAATAATAGCCCCTTCAGTCATAACTGACTATGGGAATGCGCCCCTGAGGTGACAGCGTAATTATTTAAGAACATAACGAAATTAGGGTGGCATATAATCTGCACTCATGATGTATTTGAAAAGTCTGTGATTGAATGAATATGGACTAAGAGTATTTTTTAAGTCGAGTGGAAGAGTATTCCACAGATGAGCAGCAGAAAAAGCTAAACTTTTCTTGAATAAGTCGAGCCTAGGCTTGGGCATGTGTAATTTATTTAAGCGTTGACTGCGTCTTCCGCTGTATTTGAAAATAGGCCACAGATACGTTGGAGCATTCTGTGACAAGATTTTGTGAATAAATTTGGCTTTGTTGAAGAGAAGGCGCTTTCTTAGTGGTAATATGTTAAGATATGTATATGCGTCTACACACTGTGTGAGGTTTTTGCCTGAAATTAGGCGCACTGCACGTTTTTGTAATGAAAAGAGTCTTTTAGTGTTGGACATGGTGCAGCCATCCCAAATTGTGGAACAATAGTCTAGATGTGTTTGTATCTGGGATGTATAGAACATTTTTCGTGTCTCCTCATCTAGGAAATGTTTGATTTTAGCTAACTGGTAAACTTTTTGTGCCGTTTGTTTGGTCAGTGCTTGTACATGCGAATTCCAACTTAAATGTTGGTCAATTATGAGTCCTAGTGTTTTATATTCATTTACATTTTCAATTAAAGAGGTTCCAATGTAGAGCTGAAGTGTTGTTTTCGGCGAGTTTTGTAATTTTTGTCTAGTTGATATTATCATACATTTTGTTTTAGTGATATTTATTTGCATGCAGTTTTCATTGCTCCACTTAATAAGATTGTCTGTGTCGCTTTGTAATAATATTTCTAGCGTGTTGCAACTTTTATCACTAGTATAAATGGTACAGTCATCGGCAAATAGGTCGCAGGATGAGTGCTCGATGTGTAGTGGAAGGTCATTTATGTAAATGGAAAAAAGTAGAGGGCCGAGAATAGAACCCTGAGGAACACCAGTGTCAATAATAGTTGGGCTTGACAAGGAGTTATTGTACCACACTACTTGCTGTCTGTCGGACAGGAATGATTTAAGGAAGGGTGGAAGAGGAACTGATATCGCTACAAAATGACGCTGAGCTTAAGCCAATGTTCAAGAAATCATATCAAGACTTTTGGTTGCAGAAAGAAATCTCTGAACGCTACCCTGCAGTGTGGGGGAAAGGTTTAATATTAAATTAATAAATAAGCGTATCTGTAGCTTTATATTAGAATGTGATAAATTGAGCAATTAGTTGTTACTGTATTAACAGTTGCTCTTATTTTTCACTCTTTACATTTTTTTATGTAGTGTGGGGAAATGCAGGGGGGCGCTGGGGATATGCCGTGGGAGCCAAGGGGGCGGTGACCCAAAAAAGTTTGGGAAACACTGATCTAGACTTTGCAAATGACTAGGCCTTTCTGACCCATAACCATAATTAGATGCAAGACAACATGAAAATACGCAATGAGAGATCACACGTAATTTTGAAAATACACATGGAAAAGAGAAAGATATTAGAATAAATGCAAGGAATGATAATAAGGTCAAACTTGAAACACCACCACAAGATATAGAATCTTACACATATCTTGGCAGCAATATAGACAAAGTTGGAGAGACAGACAATGATATCAAAATAAGAATACAAAAAGAAAGAGGATCTATCATTGCATTGCGAAACATATGGAGATCAAGTCCAAAACAAAAGTAAGAATCTTCAACTCAAATGTCCTCCTGTATGGCTCTAAAACCTGGAGAACAACAACAAAAAGTTAGACATTCATAAATGGGTGCTTGTGTAGAAAGAAGTAATGAAATGGTATGACAAAGTTACAAATGTGGAACTGATGACAAGAACCAGAATTGTGCCAGTGCAGCAAGAGATACAAAGAAGATGGTGATGGATATGACAAACATTGAGGAAACCTGTTGATAGCATTACAAGGCAGTCCATGTTCTGGAATCCCCAGGGAAAGAGAGGTATAGTCCGTTCGGAAATTCGTGCCCACAGAAAGCATCAATTTTCTCCAAAACTGTTTGTTGTATGGACATGAATTTTTGCATGCAGTCTTAGATTTTCCATGCAGTTAAGATTTTGCGATCATTACATCCACAGCTGTAGCGAAATTTGCAAAACGGCGATTTTCTTTGATCTTTTTGGAACATTTGCCTTAATCTGCCCGTAACATTAATTCTTACAGTAAATCACAACATTTGTGCGACAAGACGGTTCAAAGGCGTGTCATAAATGTGTGACTGGCTGTTCACGTGATTTTGATACGAGGAATGATGTTCTGATAATGAACCATGATAGCAGTAAATCATCAGGAAGCTATGACAAATCGTAACTGTTTATGTGTTATTATAGATTGGCATATGAAATTAGTTTATCACAAACGAAGGAATGCGATCGACGTGCCTCATTCCGAATCGGACGACTCCAATAAGTTCACAACAGTTATTGGTTGGATAAACTGCAAGCCATCTCGCTGACAGTAATCTTCTTCTACACGTGTTCTTCACATTTAGCCCAGTACTCTGTGTCTATTCGTGAAAGGGCCTCATGAGTCATGTCTTTAACATCGCACATTTTAAAAGTGGTGTTCTGGGCGGCCACTTGCCCTTTAACTCTAGCCCAAACCAGCTCTATTGGGTTAAGGTGAGAATGGTAAGATGGGAGTCGAAGAGAAACATGACCCTGCTCTTGGATGATTTTATCAATCAGATACACTTTTGTCTTATTCCTCTGTCTCACAAGCTGCAACAACTCTGGTTTTAAATAGCTGTTGTCCGCGAAGATATTTTAATTCACAAGCCACCTCCTGATTTCGTCTTTCGTGCTTGCCGAAGTAGGAGCTTTATCCTCCTGCGCTAGAACATTATGATAGGACGCATTATCCATCACCAGGCAAGACGGCCTATCTAGAGTTGGGAGGAGTGTATTCACTATCCAATCTCGAAAAATGTGCCCATTCATTTTCACTGTGGTAGTCCCTACCATCTACAGACTTTGATTGAAAAATAAGCTCTGCATCACGGACAAGCCCATTCTGTCTGCTGCCAGCATGTGCTAATATAATGCGTTGACCTTTGCTGCTGGGAATTTTCCTTCTATGGTCTCCGTCAACAGATTGCCATTCTTTCTCGTTCGTTTGATGAGCATTAACCCAAGATTCGTCCAAATACACTATATCATAGCCGTCTTGCCTTCTCTCATGAATCTGCCTAAGGTATTTGCTTCGAGCTGCAACCAGATGTGGTTTTTCACATAAAAAATTCCTTCCGCCAGACGTTTTTCTAAAAGTGAAGCCGACACTTCTGACAAGTTGCCAAAGAGTTGTTTTTGAGACGTTAATATCGCATTCTGCTTGTAGCCGACTTTTCAGCATGCGGAGAGTAACAAGTTGATTGGCATTAAACATCTTCAAAATCAAACGTCTAATGACATCCTTGTCAAAATCATCAATTTTTTTCTTCCTTCCTTGCTTAACCGCAGCCTCTATACAATCACCGTCCTGTTGTATCCAACGTCGAAAAGATCTTCTATCCACACCCAGGGCCTTTCGTGTTCTTCTACCTGGTTCTTGGATGTCGTGGTATAAACAACCCATCTTAGCCTCTCCGCGAAAATGCCTGTACAATATAACAGTTACCTTCTGCAAAGTGATAAATTTGCATTTCAGATTCATAGCGCTTTTCATAATTATGCAGTTTAGTTTATTAATATATTATACGCTGGTGTCGTTTTGTTTCGTTGCAGCCAAACTCATTGCAATTATATAGCATACGCCGCTGAAATAATTACTCGCGACTGAGTACAATAGGTGCGCACACGTGCGGACATGTAGTCACTACACTAATTCAAACAAAAAAAATATTGAATAGCACATTTCATCGCTTGTGCTGTGCTGTACTAAAAATTTAGTTCGCAATTTTTGAACGGATATTGTAACTTTCCTGTAGAACTAATAAAAATTAACTCAGACAACAGTAAGAGTTTTTTTATATAACTTGAAGAAGAAAATTCGAACATGACATGACTTTTGTAAGGGCAAAAAATATATTAATAACCAGAGAAGGCCACTCTCCAAACCTCCGATGTCTTGCGGGCAGTGTTAGGATGTGCAAGAACATGGACAGGAAAACTCCACAACTTCCCCACTGAAGACACGCCCACGGCGACCGTTGCCTCAATTGGCTGTGTGTGGTGTACCCGGAAACGGGGCCTCCCAGTACTGAGGCACAGTTAAGTCCCCGATGTCACTTATCGGTGCAGAGTTGAGAGAGATGGCTGAGCATCACAATCCCCCGTGTTGCAGCATGATGAGAACCCAGCATTGCACACTGAGCTTGGGGGGAATCACTTGGGCACCAGACTTAATACTGGCTCTTGACTGGATGGCCGCATGCAGAAGATTTCTACAATGGAGGGTTGGCAGGTGGTGGGTATCTGGAAGTGGCTCTGTGCAGGACGTGAGGATTCCTTGGGAGAGCCCAGAACCAGAGCACAGCATTGTGCAAGCTCTGCATAGTTGGAGAGCCCCCTGGATGACGGGGAATGCACAGTGTGCTACCCCACCTATCCCCAACTGCTAACTTAGAACCAGAAGTGGGGTCCTCTGTATGCGTGCCAGGCCAGGATAAAATGCCTGGGAAAGAGACTGGAGCTCAGAACTCCCTAACTCAAAGCTGCAGGATGGCAGAAAAGCCATGGGAAAGACAGGGCTATTTTGAAGATAACGCAACCATATTTTCACCATACGAGCTCGGACGCCGCCTCGGTAAACAAGGTCCGCGCAGAGCAGTGACACCCCCAGGCTGCTTGCGAATAGTCTACTACTGGGAACATAAACAGATTAGGGATGAGCCCACTCTCCCGTTGAACAGGTGCTAAAGTCATAGATACTGGGCCAGAAGGCGCACCAGAAACCACAGTATCACGCAACTCGCTTTTTTTTTTCTATGGAGAGTACACCGTCAAATAAATCTCGTACTGGTGCTCGCCCTGTGGAGCTCCACCAGGCAGGTGCAGTGCTGGGCTCTGAGCCTCGACAGAGCCCACCCTCAGCTACTGGAGGACCCTCTAGACCGTCTTGTGGAGTCAGCAGACGGCGGAGGAGAACTACTGACCAAAACAAAACAGAAAAAGAGAAACCCAGAGTGCCACTTGTCATGATGCACTGGAATGCAGAGGGAGTGAACAGCAAGCAGGCTGGATACAGCAAAAAGACAGAGCTGGAAAACATCTTGTATGAGAAGCAAGTCAGTGTTTGCTGTATCCAAGAGACTCACTTGAAAGCAGATCAAACCTTTAAAATAAGGGGATATCAATGCTTCAGATCTGACAGAAAAGATAGACGAAAAGGAGGAGTACTTACTCTTGTAAGGAGTAACATTCCTTCACACGAAAGGAAAACCTTCATGGATGGAGCAGAATATCAGCTGTTGCAGATAAAGGTAGACAAGATGGAAATAGAACTCCTGAACTATTACTGTCCGAACAACAAACCCCTGAGTCTCAGCTCTATACAGGTACCAGCCACCAACTTTATAGCAGTTGGAGACTTTAATAGCCACTCCCAGAGCTGGGGCTATAACCATCTGGATCACAGAGGTGAAGAGGTTGAAACTTGGCAAGATGATCACTCCCTAATCCTAGTCAATAATGCCACAGATACTCCTACCTTCTACTCCAGAGGATGGCACACAACTTCAACACCAGATCTTGCCTTCTCCACACCAGATATAGCTGGATCTATTAGTAGAGAAGTAGGAGACCAACTAGGGGGAAGCGACCATCGCCCAATCTTTCTTACTGTCCAGAGTGCAACTCTCAGTACAGGCCCAGCCATTACAAGATGGAACTACAAAAAAGCCAACTGGGGTTTATTCAGGCATCAGGTAAACACGCTGCTTATTACCCTCAAGGTACAGAACAGAGACATTAATGAAGCGGTAAAAGACTTCAACAGATGCATACTACAAGCTGCAAAAGAAACCATTCCCAAAGGATGCCGGCGTAACTACATACCATACTGGTCCAGCACACTCCAAGAACTTCAGGAAGCTATGGACAGGGCTAGAAAGGATGCAGAGTCTCAGCCTTCACTTGAAACTCACAACAAATGGAAAAAGGCTGTAGCAGAGTTTCAGAGAACAAAGCTAGAAGAAAAACGGAAAAGCTGGAGAACTAAAACGGCATCGCTGAACCTTGAGAAAGACGGCAGGAAACTTTGGAGATTAGTCAAGTCTCTAAATGAAGAGCGTTCCTCACCTAGGCAGACTATCACATTGGATGAAGGTGGCAAACTTTTCAGAGGAAAACAAGCTGCAGACTTGTTTGCTAGAAGATACAGTTCAGAAAGCAACTTACCCATTAACATAGATCATCACAGAGAGATAAGAAAAGAAATACTGGCAACCATGGGACAGCAAACTATAAGTCAGAAGAGTTCAAGACCACCACTGGTGTAAGACAGGGCGATATCCTGTCGCCTTGTCTTTTCATACTTCTCATGGACGATGTCATCAAGGCATGTAAGGAGAGAACAAGAAAGTATTCAGTGGGGTACTGGAAGATGAGACAGGTCTGTATTTCAGAGCTAGCATTTGCTGATGATGTTGTCCTGATTGCTAAATCAGAGACACATCTCCGGTCCAACCTGCGGGTCTGGGGGGGGGAGCTGGAGAGGAGAGGATGGTCATGGGCAGCTCTGAGGCAGGGTCCATGGTGGTGTCGCGAGAGGGAGGGAGGACGTCAGATTAGGTTGGGAGAACGGGTCCTGGAGCAGGTCGACCACTTTAGGTATCTCGGAGCTGTTGTAGACCGAGGGGGGGGGGTTGCATCGGAGGGGAGTTGGCCACTCGAGGGGCGGCGGCTGGGAGACTTTGTCAGGCCGTAGATCGAGGATTCCTCAGCGGGAGGGAGGTTGGTAAGAGAACGAAGATGGCTGTATACCGCTCCGCCTGTGTTCCGGTCTTGGCGTATGGATGCGAGTCATGGGCGGTGACTGCAACCCATGAGGGCCAGATCCGGGCCTCGGAAGTGGGATATCTGAGGGGGGTGGTTGGGGTGGCGGGAGGAGACATGGTACGCGGCCAGACGATACGTCAAGGCCTTAAATCCTACCCCCTGCAGACCCAAGTAGAACAGTCCCAACTAATAATCTTCAAGTATATTGTGCACATCTAGATATGCTGCAGAAAGACATGTCTCAGAGGTTTCAGGATCTTCTTTTGATCACGATTCCAGACTGGATAATAAATCCATTCCTAGACGCGTGCAGTGATGAACTAGGAACGAACGAACGAACGAACTTTATTTTCAAAGGGTTGAGAATTGGGCACGCAGGCCCGTCTGACATTCTGCCCTTCCTTTCTCTCACCTTTCATACTGAATTCATTTATTCTCATATGCATTTTACATATCAAATTCAAGGAATTCAACGTTGTAAAGTAAAATAATAATATAGCACACTCATATTAACATTAATTACTTATAAGCATGACATAACATATGTTGAAAAGTACAAACATTATCAGAGATAGATAGATAGATAGATAGATAGATAGATAGATAGATAGATAGATAGATAGATAGATAGATAGATAGATAGATAGATAGATAGATAGATAGATAGATAGATAGATAGATAGATAGATAGATAGATAGATAGATAGATAGATAGATAGATAGAACGAACGAACGAACAAACTTTATTTTCAATGGGTTTAGAATTGGTCACGCAGGCCCGTCTAACATTCTGCCCTTCCTTTCTCTCTTCTTCCATAGTTAATCTATTTATTCTCACACGATCCTAAATGTTACTTAAATAATAAAATAACAAGAAAGTACAATAAAATAAAATCCCAACATTGTAACAGTACAATAACAGTTACACAAATTTACAGATGCGTATCATAATTTATACTAAACAGGACAAAATTAACTTTAAAACCTACATATGATGTTATGTAATAATAATAATAATAATAATAGCCCCTTCAGTCATAACTGACTATGGGAATGCGCCCCTGAGGTGACAGCGTAATTATTTAAGAACATAACGAAATTAGGGTGGCATATAATCTGCACTCATGATGTATTTGAAAAGTCTGTGATTGAATGAATATGGACTAAGAGTATTTTTTAAGTCGAGTGGAAGAGTATTCCACAGATGAGCAGCAGAAAAAGCTAAACTTTTCTTGAATAAGTCGAGCCTAGGCTTGGGCATGTGTAATTTATTTAAGCGTTGACTGCGTCTTCCGCTGTATTTGAAAATAGGCCACAGATACGTTGGAGCATTCTGTGACAAGATTTTGTGAATAAATTTGGCTTTGTTGAAGAGAAGGCGCTTTCTTAGTGGTAATATGTTAAGATATGTATATGCGTCTACACACTGTGTGAGGTTTTTGCCTGAAATTAGGCGCACTGCACGTTTTTGTAATGAAAAGAGTCTTTTAGTGTTGGACATGGTGCAGCCATCCCAAATTGTGGAACAATAGTCTAGATGTGTTTGTATCTGGGATGTATAGAACATTTTTCGTGTCTCCTCATCTAGGAAATGTTTGATTTTAGCTAACTGGTAAACTTTTTGTGCCGTTTGTTTGGTCAGTGCTTGTACATGCGAATTCCAACTTAAATGTTGGTCAATTATGAGTCCTAGTGTTTTATATTCATTTACATTTTCAATTAAAGAGGTTCCAATGTAGAGCTGAAGTGTTGTTTTCGGCGAGTTTTGTAATTTTTGTCTAGTTGATATTATCATACATTTTGTTTTAGTGATATTTATTTGCATGCAGTTTTCATTGCTCCACTTAATAAGATTGTCTGTGTCGCTTTGTAATAATATTTCTAGCGTGTTGCAACTTTTATCACTAGTATAAATGGTACAGTCATCGGCAAATAGGTCGCAGGATGAGTGCTCGATGTGTAGTGGAAGGTCATTTATGTAAATGGAAAAAAGTAGAGGGCCGAGAATAGAACCCTGAGGAACACCAGTGTCAATAATAGTTGGGCTTGACAAGGAGTTATTGTACCACACTACTTGCTGTCTGTCGGACAGGAATGATTTAAGGAAGGGTGGAAGAGGAACTGATATCGCTACAAAATGACGCTGAGCTTAAGCCAATGTTCAAGAAATCATATCAAGACTTTTGGTTGCAGAAAGAAATCTCTGAACGCTACCCTGCAGTGTGGGGAAAGGTTAAGATGTTCTGTATTGCCTTTCCAACATCGTATTTAGTAGAGCGTGGTTTCAGCGCGGTTGTCCAACTTCTTTCGAAGCAGAGAAACAGACTACAGATTACTGAACGTGGGGATCTGAGACTCCTTCTAAGTAACTTTCAGCCTGATATTGAGAAGCTGATATCACTACACCAGGCACATCCATCTCACTGAAGTTAAAAATGAAGTAAGTTTGTTACTAATTTACTTTCGCATACTGCTGTTTGTTTTACAGCATTAAGTAATTAAGTTTTTCTTTTAATATTAAATTAATAAATAAGCGTATCTGTAGCTTTATATTAGAATGTGATAAATTGAGCAATTAGTTGTTACTGTATTAACAGTTGCTCTTATTTTTCACTCTTTACATTTTTTTATGTAGTGTGGGGAAATGCAGGGGGGCGCTGGGGATATGCCGTGGGAGCCAAGGGGGCGGTGACCCAAAAAAGTTTGGGAAACACTGATCTAGACTTTGCAAATGACTAGGCCTTTCTGACCCATAACCATAATTAGATGCAAGACAACATGAAAATACGCAATGAGAGATCACACGTAATTTTGAAAATACACATGGAAAAGAGAAAGATATTAGAATAAATGCAAGGAATGATAATAAGGTCAAACTTGAAACACCACCACAAGATATAGAATCTTACACATATCTTGGCAGCAATATAGACAAAGTTGGAGAGACAGACAATGATATCAAAATAAGAATACAAAAAGAAAGAGGATCTATCATTGCATTGCGAAACATATGGAGATCAAGTCCAAAACAAAAGTAAGAATCTTCAACTCAAATGTCCTCCTGTATGGCTCTAAAACCTGGAGAACAACAACAAAAAGTTAGACATTCATAAATGGGTGCTTGTGTAGAAAGAAGTAATGAAATGGTATGACAAAGTTACAAATGTGGAACTGATGACAAGAACCAGAATTGTGCCAGTGCAGCAAGAGATACAAAGAAGATGGTGATGGATATGACAAACATTGAGAAAATCTGTTTGATAGCATTACAAGGCAGTCCATGTTCTGGAATCCCCAGGGAAAGAGAGGTATAGTCCGTTCGGAAATTCGTGCCCACAGAAAGCATCAATTTTCTCCAAAACTGTTTGTTGTATGGACATGAATTTTTGCATGCAGTCTTAGATTTTCCATGCAGTTAAGATTTTGCGATCATTACATCCACAGCTGTAGCGAAATTTGCAAAACGGCGATTTTTCTTTGATCTTTTTGGAACATTTGCCTTAATCTGCCCGTAACATTAATTCTTACAGTAAATCACAACATTTGTGCGACAAGACGGTTCAAAGGCGTGTCATAAATGTGTGACTGGCTGTTCACGTGATTTTGATACGAGGAATGATGTTCTGATAATGAACCATGATAGCAGTAAATCATCAGGAAGCTATGACAAATCGTAACTGTTTATGTGTTATTATAGATTGGCATATGAAATTAGTTTATCACAAACGAAGGAATGCGATCGACGTCACAACAGTTATTGGTTGGATAAACTGCAAGCCATCTCGCTGACAGTAATCTTCTTCTACACGTGTTCTTCACATTTAGCCCAGTACTCTGTGTCTATTCGTGAAAGGGCCTCATGAGTCATGTCTTTAACATCGCACATTTTAAAAGTGGTGTTCTGGGCGGCCACTTGCCCTTTAACTCTAGCCCAAACCAGCTCTATTGGGTTAAGGTGAGAATGGTAAGATGGGAGTCGAAGAGAAACATGACCCTGCTCTTGGATGATTTTATCAATCAGATACACTTTTGTCTTATTCCTCTGTCTCACAAGCTGCAACAACTCTGGTTTTAAAATAGCTGTTGTCCGCGAAGATATTGTAATTCACAAGCCACCTCCTGATTTCGTCTTTCGTGCTTGCCGAAGTAGGAGCTTTATCCTCCTGCGCTAGAACATTATGATAGGACGCATTATCCATCACCAGGCAAGACGGCCTATCTAGAGTTGGGAGGAGTGTATTCACTATCCAATCTCGAAAAATGTGCCCATTCATTTTCACTGTGGTAGTCCCTACCATCTACAGACTTTGATTGAAAAATAAGCTCTGCATCACGGACAAGCCCATTCTGTCTGCTGCCAGCATGTGCTAATATAATGCGTTGACCTTTGCTGCTGGGAATTTTCCTTCTATGGTCTCCGTCAACAGATTGCCATTCTTTCTCGTTCGTTTGATGAGCATTAACCCAAGATTCGTCCAAATACACTATATCATAGCCGTCTTGCCTTCTCTCATGAATCTGCCTAAGGTATTTGCTTCGAGCTGCAACCAGATGTGGTTTTTCACATAAAAAATTCCTTCCGCCAGACGTTTTTCTAAAAGTGAAGCCGACACTTCTGACAAGTTGCCAAAGAGTTGTTTTTGAGACGTTAATATCGCATTCTGCTTGTAGCCGACTTTTCAGCATGCGGAGAGTAACAAGTTGATTGGCATTAAACATCTTCAAAATCAAACGTCTAATGACATCCTTGTCAAAATCATCAATTTTTTTCTTCCTTCCTTGCTTAACCGCAGCCTCTATACAATCACCGTCCTGTTGTATCCAACGTCGAAAAGATCTTCTATCCACACCCAGGGCCTTTCGTGTTCTTCTACCTGGTTCTTGGATGTCGTGGTATAAACAACCCATCTTAGCCTCTCCGCGAAAATGCCTGTACAATATAACAGTTACCTTCTGCAAAGTGATAAATTTGCATTTCAGATTCATAGCGCTTTTCATAATTATGCAGTTTAGTTTATTAATATATTATACGCTGGTGTCGTTTTGTTTCGTTGCAGCCAACTCATTGCAATTATATAGCATACGCCGCTGAAATAATTACTCGCGACTGAGTACAATAGGTGCGCACACGTGCGGACATGTAGTCACTACACTAATTCAAACAAAAAAAATATTGAATAGCACATTTCATCGCTTGTGCTGTGCTGTACTAAAAATTTAGTTCGCAATTTTTGAACGGATATTGTAACTTTCCTGTAGAACTAATAAAAATTAACTCAGACAACAGTAAGAGTTTTTTTATATAACTTGAAGAAGAAAATTCGAACATGACATGACTTTTGTAAGGGCAAAAAATATATTAATAACCAGAGAAGGCCACTCTCCAAACCTCCGATGTCTTGCGGGCAGTGTTAGGATGTGCAAGAACATGGACAGGAAAACTCCACAACTTCCCCACTGAAGACACGCCCACGGCGACCGTTGCCTCAATTGGCTGTGTGTGGTGTACCCGGAAACGGGGCCTCCCAGTACTGAGGCACAGTTAAGTCCCCGATGTCACTTATCGGTGCAGAGTTGAGAGAGATGGCTGAGCATCACAATCCCCCGTGTTGCAGCATGATGAGAACCCAGCATTGCACACTGAGCTTGGGGGGAATCACTTGGGCACCAGACTTAATACTGGCTCTTGACTGGATGGCCGCATGCAGAAGATTTCTACAATGGAGGGTTGGCAGGTGGTGGGTATCTGGAAGTGGCTCTGTGCAGGACGTGAGGATTCCTTGGGAGAGCCCAGAACCAGAGCACAGCATTGTGCAAGCTCTGCATAGTTGGAGAGCCCCCTGGATGACGGGGAATGCACAGTGTGCTACCCCACCTATCCCCAACTGCTAACTTAGAACCAGAAGTGGGGTCCTCTGTATGCGTGCCAGGCCAGGATAAAATGTCTGGGAAAGAGACTGGAGCTCAGAACTCCCTAACTCAAAGCTGCAGGATGGCAGAAAAGCCATGGGAAAGACAGGGCTATTTTGAAGATAACGCAACCATATTTTCACCATACGAGCTCGGACGCCGCCTCGGTAAACAAGGTCCGCGCAGAGCAGTGACACCCCCAGGCTGCTTGCGAATAGTCTACTACTGGGAACATAAACAGATTAGGGATGAGCCCACTCTCCCGTTGAACAGGTGCTAAAGTCATAGATACTGGGCCAGAAGGCGCACCAGAAACCACAGTATCACGCAACTCGCTTTTTTTTTCTATGGAGAGTACACCGTCAAATAAATCTCGTACTGGTGCTCGCCCTGTGGAGCTCCACCAGGCAGGTGCAGTGCTGGGCTCTGAGCCTCGACAGAGCCCACCCTCAGCTACTGGAGGACCCTCTAGACCGTCTTGTGGAGTCAGCAGACGGCGGAGGAGAACTACTGACCAAAACAAAACAGAAAAAGAGAAACCCAGAGTGCCACTTGTCATGATGCACTGGAATGCAGAGGGAGTGAACAGCAAGCAGGCTGGATACAGCAAAAAGACAGAGCTGGAAAACATCTTGTATGAGAAGCAAGTCAGTGTTTGCTGTATCCAAGAGACTCACTTGAAAGCAGATCAAACCTTTAAAATAAGGGGATATCAATGCTTCAGATCTGACAGAAAAGATAGACGAAAAGGAGGAGTACTTACTCTTGTAAGGAGTAACATTCCTTCACACGAAAGGAAAACCTTCATGGATGGAGCAGAATATCAGCTGTTGCAGATAAAGGTAGACAAGATGGAAATAGAACTCCTGAACTATTACTGTCCGAACAACAAACCCCTGAGTCTCAGCTCTATACAGGTACCAGCCACCAACTTTATAGCAGTTGGAGACTTTAATAGCCACTCCCAGAGCTGGGGCTATAACCATCTGGATCACAGAGGTGAAGAGGTTGAAACTTGGCAAGATGATCACTCCCTAATCCTAGTCAATAATGCCACAGATACTCCTACCTTCTACTCCAGAGGATGGCACACAACTTCAACACCAGATCTTGCCTTCTCCACACCAGATATAGCTGGATCTATTAGTAGAGAAGTAGGAGACCAACTAGGGGAAGCGACCATCGCCCAATCTTTCTTACTGTCCAGAGTGCAACTCTCAGTACAGGCCCAGCCATTACAAGATGGAACTACAAAAAAGCCAACTGGGGTTTATTCAGGCATCAGGTAAACACGCTGCTTATTACCCTCAAGGTACAGAACAGAGACATTAATGAAGCGGTAAAAGACTTCAACAGATGCATACTACAAGCTGCAAAAGAAACCATTCCCAAAGGATGCCGGCGTAACTACATACCATACTGGTCCAGCACACTCCAAGAACTTCAGGAAGCTATGGACAGGGCTAGAAAGGATGCAGAGTCTCAGCCTTCACTTGAAACTCACAACAAATGGAAAAAGGCTGTAGCAGAGTTTCAGAGAACAAAGCTAGAAGAAAAACGGAAAAGCTGGAGAACTAAAACGGCATCGCTGAACCTTGAGAAAGACGGCAGGAAACTTTGGAGATTAGTCAAGTCTCTAAATGAAGAGCGTTCCTCACCTAGGCAGACTATCACATTGGATGAAGGTGGCAAACTTTTCAGAGGAAAACAAGCTGCAGACTTGTTTGCTAGAAGATACAGTTCAGAAAGCAACTTACCCATTAACATAGATCATCACAGAGAGATAAGAAAAGAAATACTGGCAACCATGGGACAGACAGATACTCCTGCCCCAATGAGGGAACCCATCACACTAGGAGAACTACAGAACGCTATTTCCAAGCAAGTTACCGGCCAATCAGTCTCACAAGCTGTGTTGGGAAGACTATGGAGCGAATAGTCAACCACAGATTGAAATGGTATTTAGAGTCTGAGCAGATCCTGGTGCCGGAACAAGCTGGATTTAGAGAATGCTACAGTATAGAAGACCAAGTTACTTACTTGTCTCAAGCAATAGAAGATGCCTTCCAGGAGAAGAAAAAGGTCCTAACGATCTGGGTCGACTTCAAGCAGGCCTTTGACAAGGTGTGGAAAGATGGCCTCATTGCAAAACTTAGGAGAAGTGGAATCCAAGGCACCATGATGAAATGGATCCAGTCATACTTGCATAACAGGAGAACTAGAGTCACTCTTGACGGTCTGCAGAGCAGAAAAGTGTTGCTCCATCAGGGGGTACCTCAAGGAGGAGTAATTTCCCCAACACTCTTCCTTGTTTACATCAATGACCTGGTGAAAGATCTCCCTGCAGGAGTGAAAGCTGCCTTATATGCAGATGACCTAGTACTCTGGTGCGCTGATGAAAATGTCACCACAGCAAATTATAGAATGCAGCGGGCAGCAGACATGCTAGTGTCATGGGCAGAGAAATGGCTTATCACAATAAACACAGACAAAACCTCCACAACACTGTTCTCCCCTGCCCCCAAGGACAAAGCAGCTAACATACACCTAGGGACAACCGTGATCAAGGAAGAAAGCTACCCCACCTATCTTGGGGTTGACATTTGACCAAAGGCTTACATGGAATAAGCATATTGAAAATGCAGAAGGAAAGGCCCGAAGACGACTAGGCATACTCAGAAAATTAGCAGGTACCAACTGGGGAGCAAATGAACGAAATCTAAAGAAGATTTATAATGGAGTAATAAGACCACACTTAGAGTTTAGCTCAGCAGCATGATCATCAGCTGCTAACTCACATCTGCAGTCTTTGGACAAGGTGCAAAATCAAGCTCTCAGGCTCATTACAGGAGCCATGAAAACTACACCAATAACAGAGATGCAGAAGGTTGCTGGATTACAGACATTGTCCCATAGAAGAGACACAAAAACCATGATCCAGATGGAAAAGTACAACAGTATGCCAACGCACCCAATGAAGGCAAGACTAGATGATCTGGCATTGGGACGTCTAAAGCGTAGCAGCTTTGTGCATCGGGGGAAAAGACTTATAAGACAGCATCAAGAAGACCTATCCATGAAGACAACACCACTGAAGCCCACCCTATACCCTGTACCATGGGAGCAGGCCAGCAGTGCCCTCCAAATTAATACATCAGTGGTCTCACAAGTGGATGTGAGTATAATGATCTGCAAAAACGAACTGCTACATTGAGTATGATCCAAGAAAGCTATCCCGATCAATCATGGATACATGCCTATACAGATGGATCAGCAACTAATGCTGTTAGGAATGGAGGTGCCGGTATCTTTATCTCATATCCTGACAACCACTATGAGACTAGGCACATTCCCACTGGTAAATTCTGTTCCAACTATACAGCTGAGGTTCAAGCTCTAGAGCAAGCTGCAAATATGATTTATAACACCAACTCTGACTGCCACCAGGTAGTCATCCTCACAGATGCACTGTCTGTCCTGCAAGCTCTCAAGGGTGGTAAACTCCCGCATCTGAGAAATGAACTAAACAAGGTAGCTGCCAAAAAGAGAACCATACTTCAGTGGGTAACCATCTCACTGTGGTGTACCCGGAAATGAAAAGGCAGATAAACTTGCAAAAAAGGGAGGAGAATGTGAACAAGAAGATAATGAAGTCACATACTTTGAGAAAAAGAGAGCTATCCAGACTATCAGAAGAGAACAGAACCAACCCAAAGACGACTATCACACTCTCGACCGGCAGGGACAGACAACTATTTTTCGACTCAGGACAGGGCATAACAAACTGAATAAACACATGCACAAGCTACGATTGTCTGCTTCACCACTGTGCACATGTGGATTAAACGAACAAACTGCTGAGCATGTTCTACAGGACTTTCCTCTGTATGACCAGTTAAGAAAGATATACTGGCCCAATGACTCAACACTAAACTCAAAGCTATATGGAGTTAAAGAGGAACTTCAAACAACAGTCGAATTCATCATGAGAACTCGTCTGACGGTGTAATCATCAAAGATGCAATCGCAAGAAGAAGAAGAAGATATAAATAACTTCACTGATATCAGTAGGGCACGTAGCAAATTTCAATAACATCCGTCAAGGGGTTGCAAAGTTACAACGTTCAATGTGTGGGCACGAATTTCCGAACGGACTATAGAGGTAACCAAAAAGCACATGGAGAAGAGAACTGGAGACAAGTGAAAATAATGAGGAAAATTTGTAAAGAACGGAAAGAACTTGAGCGGATGTGATGGAACATGACAAGAGAACTTGGTACGTGTTTGTTGAAGGCCTATGCTCCATGGGGAGCTAAAAGGTATTGATTGAATAATTAGCACACAATATATACAAATATTTAATTACAAAAGAATGCACTTAGGTATTCTGACATCAATTTCATGCCTGGAAATTGCATTAAGCATCTGGATACAAATATAATACCTACCAGCTCATACAAACTCTGCAGGTTACACACAAGACTGATGTCGGCAAGTGTTAACCTCTCTCCAACAACAAATGTGCGAGTCAAGAGGTGGTTGTTAAGTATAGTAAGGACTCTTTTTATCTGATCCTTGGCACGCTCTGTCTCCTTCAATATAGAAAAAAAATTGTATTCTAAAGAAATGTTACAGTAGTATAATAGCTAAAAGAGACTACATTATACTATTGTGATAACAGACAGTAAATTTCAATTCCTCAAGTAATAAATAACATTCAGAGAACCAACACACGGTTATGAAGTAGCTTTATGTGCTTCACGGAGTAATAGGACTACCACCCACGTCAGGCATGTTGTTGTTGCAAGAGGTGGCTAATATGAGGTTATGCATAAGGCTGGCAACCTCATCGTGTAAAACAAATTACTAAAGAAACCACTAATGCAAAAGCATATGAATGCTTTGGTGCAGGCTATCTGTAAGGGGACCAGCTGCCAAGGTAGCAGTTCTATGCTCCATATGGAGCAACAAGGAAACTATTTCAATACAGCTAACCATTCCTACTGAAAACAGACTGAAGAGTTAAGACATTATATGCAGCAGTTCACATTAGTCAATACTTGGCTATATAAAAAATGAGTGAACCGCATTTAAAAACAGGCTAGTATTTTTTTTATCCCAAATTGACAGGGGCAGCTGTGTTTCGGAAACCAGATGTTTTCAGTTTCCATAAATCGCCACAATCGTGTTAGAAAATTTCAAATTGTTATCGAAAAGTAGCCTAGTCGTCCCAAAACACTTTTGCGCTGTTTAGAATATTTCAGTTTTTTTTTATAAAAGCATACAGACCTGTAGTATATTCTGACAGAATATTATTGCCAATCTCACCTGTTTGTTATACTGAGTAATTCCCAGACAAGGGAACACCCATGTACATGATGCAGGCAGGATTTCATTGTCACTGAAGCTTATCCACTGTTGAATAAGAGCAGCAGCTTTGGGGTTCTCACCATGCAGCTGTGAGTTGGAAACTAGAAACACACCAAAGTATTAAGCATAAATGATACTGTAAATAAAAATGCTTTTATCACACACTATAGCCTTGTATCTAATGGGACGTTTATTTATATTTTTTAAACTTAAATTATGAAAAGAGTTTTCTAAACTTATGCTGGTAAACAGCTGAACTCACTTCTTCTTCTTCCGTCCTTAGCCACCGACCGTCAAAGCAGTCAGTGGCCATTACGCCTAGTGGCGTCTTAGGGCAACAGCAGATAGGTTTTCTTTGCCATTGTTTCTCATCACGCCTAGTGGCGTCTTTAGGGCAACGGCAAATCAACCCATTTGCTGTTGTTTCCGTAATCGAAGTGACTGGCAAACGGGTGATCAGCCCATTGTTAATTAGGGTATTTAGTGTAGCTTTATTATTTATTTATTTTAAGATTTGAATTGTTATTTACAGCACAGTGTTACAGAAAATTAATAGCAATGTTTGTATGGTGTGCTCTATTTATATCAAACTATGTATTTTTTTTTTCTGGACTATTTACAGTATATGCCCATTGTACTGTAGGGACAGTTCATGTTTTGTGTGTTGATATTTTTTTAGTTTTGTTCCGTTTTTTATTTCATTGTTCATAATGCTTTATAATGATCCTCGTTTTTAATTTGTATGCGGTTTTTTAAAATGTTTGTCTTCATATGTTTAAACAATTTATTTTTAAAATTATTAGATTAAATAATTTTGAAGCTATATTTTTATATATAATAAATATTTATTTATTCCTTTTCGTAACGCCTCTCCTTTTATTTTCTTTGTTCTTTATTCTTACTTTCCCCTTTCTTCCTGCCTTTTTTTTTCTTCTATGTGATTTTATTATATTTTTCTGCCCTCATCACTCGGCTTTGGAGGGTTAGCCCATCTTATTACGGGTACACGAGCATTTTCTTGTACTCTCTTTTTTTTGTAATTTTTTTCTGTATCTTTTTCCTTTCAGCTTTTTAAGCTTTTCCTTATTTATCCATATTCCTCTTCCTGCCGAGCCTGCTATAGTGAAACGAAAAGGTAGGCGCAAACGAATGGCCCTGCTAATGTGGCCGTACAGCGGATGATGTTAGTGTTGATGGTACTTGTCGTATAGCGGGACTCGTCTCACTTTCCCTTAACAAAGACATATAGTCTATTAACAACTCTATTTAAAGCTGAACTCACGCACGCATATTTTTTACATTTTAAATAGGAATTTTACCTCATAAAAATACCCTTTTGTCTACTTCGAGGCTATTTTATGTGTTTTGTAAATGCTTTGTGGCAACAACAAAAAAATAAATAAAATGTATACACCCAAGAGAATTCACCTATATTTCATTTGAGTGGTGAAAAGTGAAAAAGCTGCTCGTGCAAAAATGTAATATTCACTTTATTCAAAGTATTAAAATATTTCAGATCCATTGTGACGTTCGAAACCAGTACTTAACATGTTAAAAAAAAGGGTAAAGGATTCCGTTACACGCCCATTGAGAATATGGTGTTAGGCCCATATTTTCTTGACCATCAGCACACTAGGGGTGATATGGTCAGCATCATGCCGGTCGCCTTAACCTTCCCAGAAGTTGCTCTGGTACCCAATTGGGGCTGGGTCAACCCAGGAGCCGTTTGTGGCCTAAAAATATCCCACCTCATATGGGGATCGAACCATGGACCACTGAGCAAGGAAGTCAGTGCACTAACCACTATGCTACCGTGACTTAACATGTAGCAGCATCAAATGTTCACCGTTATATTGCTGATACATACATATGCACACACATTTTTAAAAAAAAACTACAAGCAACACAGAATACTGCAAGACAATGGCGGAAAAACAAAGATGTGACATCTTCCAATAGGTACTAGGTGTAAGGGTCAGACTGTGGTACTTTTCCTCTTATAATGCAGCAACACAACCAGATCTTTCAGTAAAGCGTTGCAGATGATAAATGTTTTGTGTAACCAAATGGCACAACACAAAAAACAAATGTTATGGGTACATCCAAGTGTATGTCAAATTTCCATATAGTACAAAGTATGGATGCTTTTATTTACCAAGTCTCACTTCATGGACAAAACTGAGCATCTAGATGTCATGCTGAACTTGGTTTGCCAAAGCTAAACCAGCTCTAATTAGTTAAAGGTTTATCCCGCCTGAAGTTTTGACATACAGTCCCGGCAGGGAATAAGATAGGCCATGCCCCGTTCTACAGAACAAAAATTATTTTCTTAAATTCCCATATTAATATATAAATATTCTACATGCTTTTATCACATACAGAGACACTCACCATAATAGGCAATGGCATTGCTTTCTGATAATGTGAACCCATCTTTACCCTCAAAGGCAGGGACCTGTTATGAATAAAGAAATAGTAACCTTGGGAAAATGGAAGACCTGTGTTTAGTGCACAAATATGAGCAACAAGTGGCTGGCTACCATCAATCCTCAAATTTTGCATGAGGTGTTTTGTGATTTAAGGCGCATTTTTTTTTTGAACAATTACTAGAGTTGTTCTTTGTGGTTTTGTGCATCTGAGTAAAGTGCATAGGTCTGTGGTTACACCTTTTAGTGTCATCAAATAAGAGACAAAAACAAACTAAGTCTGGCAAAAAGCTAAAACTCAAGAAGTAGATTGCAATTCTATATGAAACGTATAGATATTGAGTGGTAAATATGACTATCATTCGAATGGTAGAGCACCTTCAAAGAGTAAGCTAATAAGTAGCAGCAGAAAATGGGTTGAAGTGAAAAACAGTGGGCCAAGTATTATGACACGGCTTCAAAGAAGAATTCAGAGAAGCAGTAAAAAGGGGTAAGGGTTAGGTTTAGGAATCCTAAACTCAACCTTAATGTTGTCTGCGACATTTGTATGGCCTCAAAAAACACGACCCACTGTTTATTTCAACCAAAAATGTAGGCTATATGTGAAGAACACAAAAATGTATTGCTGACATGGTTCAATCTGACATAGGCTTCAAACACACCAAGACAGGAGTTGCTTTGATCAAAGGCAGTCAGCTTACTTCAAAAGTTGAGCTAGAAGATTTGAATGACTGAACAGAAAAATTTATGAAAAGACATAGGCTATCTTATGTAGGCCTACCATCAATCAGCTGTCAGAGATGAACAGTCAGTAACAGTTCAAAACAAAGTATTGTCAAATTTCTAATTTTTTTTATGTTGGTAAAACAAATGCGATGCTTTCTAGCTTGCGACAATTTTCCCTATATAGGCCTACCTGAAAAATGATTGTTACTGTGAATGAACCGAAAGCAATGTGAAGATGTAGGACTATAGTCTGATGGTCAGCTAAAACAATGATACGGAAATTAGGCTAGGCTATACAATAGGCCTATAACCTTGCTGACATTTTGTTACATTGTTGCCACATTGAAAGACAAGAGAATACAAGCAACAGGCACCATAAGAAACTAGTTTTGCCCACTTAGATTTCTTACAAAAGATGTGAAGAGGAACTTGTAGATTAACACTGACAAAAGTACTGCAGACTATATCTTGCATCGAACCATATGCTCTAAACCCTGGTTGAAATAAATAGTGGGACGTGTGGGCCTACTTCGATGTCATCCAAAGAAGTCACTAGCCTACGTCGTTAGGGTTAGGATTTGAAGATTTTATGTTTCACTAAAGTTGTTAGGTAGGCTAAACTACTTGTATGTTACCAGAAATATAATGCTGATCGTTGTTTAGAACCGCATATAGGGCCTAACGCTTGGCGAATATTTGCACGTCCTCTCTGTGTATTGTCCTAACAATGATATAGGCTATGGCGGTTCTTTGCTCAAAGGAAAACGATTTAAACATTCATAACATATTAAACTAACCTTTCCATTTGGGAATTTTTTCAAGAAATCAGCTTGTTTATTTGTCTCGCCCAGCTTGAATTTACTGTCCACTTTCACGTTAGCCCCACTGTACTGGGCCGCGATAAGGACCTTGTTGGCCCTGAAGCTTTGGGGGTACGTGTAGAGTGTCTGTCAATAAAATTATGAAAAAAAAATATAAAACATTAAAAACAAATCTATGACCATGCATTTATACCACAATTCTGAGCAATGTTACTGGGATTATTGTAGATTACAATCAATACACTTCAACTACTCACACCGTCCGCCATGTCGCCGGTAGTTTTTTTTTTTCAAGCTCAAGCAACTAAAATCACTGTATGCATGATAAGAATTTTGAATGACTACACAGAGCGTACAAAAGCAGTTCATAAAAACGTGATTAGAATAAAAATTGCGTTTTCAGACGAGCAATATTTGCAAAACAGTACTAGTAATTAAAGTAGCAATGAATTATTGGGAAGAAAAAAAAAGGGGGGGGGGGGGGAGAGAAGGAGGAGCTGTTTGTCAAGCAAAGTAATAAATAAATTTAAAATGTAAGAAAAATGAACAAATGAGAATCCCAATATTAGATTATTTACAGGCATCAAATTTACCTATAAATATAGAAGAGGTGTTAAGAATAGACAGACCTAGAGAACTGCATAATATAGTCAAACAGTATTTAACAAGAACAACATTAATGTATAGTAATTGGAAAGGTGAAGGTCTGATGATGTTCTTACAATACATATGAGGTTGAACGGGATATTTTTCATCATTAATTTTTTTAGTAATAAAAAAAAGAGACGCAGGGAGTCGGTTCATATCAAGTCCTATCGCCACAACTCTAATTTATTCCGCCTCATAATGTTATTTGAACTTGCCAATAACATCAGAGATGTTTATATTACAAATGCACAGAGGTTAATTCCTAAAAGAAGTATAAAGAGACGAGAATACATCTCAGACGAAACACTGAAGTTGGTGGTAGAGAGAAGAAAAATGAAGTCCAAAAAAGATACAGAAAATCAGGAGTTGTACAAGGAATACACAAAGCAGATTAAAAAACGAGTCAGACAAGACAAACAACAATACATAAACGACACCTGCAGGAAAATAGAGGAAATGCGCGAACAGGGATTGAGTAAGAATATGTTTTCTGAAGTAAGAACATTGAAGAACAGCAACTTTACATCATCACCTCGTGCAATAAACGACAAGAAAGGCGACACTCTAACAGAATGTAAAGATATTCTGAACAGATGGAAGGAGTACTGTCAAGAAATGTATACGGAAATAAACAAAGCGGCAGATAACAACGTCATGAATGAAGCGGAACGTGAACCAGAGCCTACCATAGAGGAAGTCCGGAACGCAATCAAACACTTAAAAAGTGGAAAATCTCCTGGTTGTGATGAAATAACAGCTGAAATGATACAGGCAGGAGGAGAAGGCAGCGCTCGTATATACCATGCATTATGCTGCAAGATCTGGCAAAGCGGAATTTGGCCCAAGGAATGGAAAAGATCAATTTACATACCCTTGCCAAAAAAGGGCAACCTGAAACTGTGCACAAACTACAGAACTATAGCTCTTATAAGCCATACCAGCAAAATACTATTACAAATCATATTGAAAAGGATGCAACAAAAGCTAGAAACAGAAATAAACGAAGTACAGGCGGGTTTTCGACCAGGTAGAGGCACTAGAGATCATATATTCAACATGAGGATCATCATAGAAAAGTGTAGAGAATTCAACGTTGACCTACATACTTGTTTCATTGATTACACCAAAGCTTTCGATTGTGTACAACATCAGCAGTTATGGGCTATTATGAAAAATATGGGATTTCCAAACCACCTTATACAACTCATCGCACTGCTGTACCAAGAACAACAGGCAGCCGTAAGAATAGAGGGGGAAACATCAGAATGGTTTGAAGTACAGAAAGGAGTAAGACAAGGCTGTACCCATTCCCCTTACCTGTTTAACATTTATGCCGAGAATATCATGAGAAACGTAAGAGATGACCAAGAACACACAGAGTTTGACTCATTTAACATCGGCGGGTACCAGATCCCGGAAATCAGATATGCCGACGACACAGTCCTCCTATCGACCAACCCAGAAGGACTTGAACAATTAATTATGTCCACCAAAAAACACAGCGAGGCCCAGAATCTATACCTAAACACCAAGAAGACCAAAGTATTGACAACAGACAAAGTAAAGACCAAACCAGAAATTGAAATTGATAACGAAGAACTGGAAAGTGTTAATGAATTCGAATACTTAGGATCAATCATCAACAGCTCTGGCGACTGTGCAGTAGAAATTAAAAGAAGACTTGCAATTGCTTCATATAAACTAATACAGATGAAAAACCTGTGGCAAGGCACAAGCAAAGAAACAAAGTTACAACTGATTGTGGTAAAGTGGGATGTTATAAATATTTATAGGGGACTTAGTGTACTGACTGAGATCAGCTGTGAAGGTATCTGTATCTAATAGGTGTAGTGTTTTACAGATAACCTTACTTGCTACCACATTATACCTCAGTCAGAATTATTCTGGAATATTGTGATGACTACGTTAAATGTCTAGGGTATGTATATGATGAAGTGTAAGTCACAACAACAACAGACAGATAAACAATTTAATTTATTCCACCACACTTGACAACACTGTGACACTCACACACATTTAACACTCTATAAGACTATCTTAATTAAGTCACTGGTAAAGTTTCAAATATAAATATGTATTAATTACTTTCACTAATATATATGTCCTGATTCAACTACAAAGTGAACCAGGATCCTTCAAAGATTGTCTAATGTTGTCCTCCCAGCGGATGGGTCGTCCTCGGGGTCTGGATCCATGCTTGTCGTGGTATCAATTGTAAACCATTTACAATAGGATTTAAGGCCTTACTTCAAGTGTTTGTTTATCTTGGAAATAGTAGGGGGAAAAGTTCACAGTTCCTATCAATTTAAACACTGTATTTTCCCTCTGTTTTATTATAAAGTCAAATTTTGAGGGGGGGCATAATGTTGAGCTCCTCTGGCCACAGACGCTTATCTTTCGTGATGGCGGCAGGAAAAGACTCCTCTGCTCGATAGCCTCCCTGTGTTCTGGAGACACCTCACTGGTCACTATCTGGACCCAGGAGTATGCTGTCAGCCTCTAGGTTCAGCAATGCTCTGACCAGGTGCTGCTCAATAACTTTAGGACCATGGTCCCACAATTCATGGAATAATACACAGTTACGTTGACTGGCAATGAATATAGCACAATTTCGATCTGCCGATGTCCCAGGCTTTTATTTAGAAAAATATGCACTGGCGCTCAACGCACTGGTTCTTTAGTAAGTTTATTTGAAAATGTGGTGCTGACCTGACGCCTCTGATTGACTATATTGGCGGGTCTAACCAATCGTGCCATGTTTACACAGCTTTTCAAAAAAAAGTACCCTTCCTTCCGTCTCCCCTAACAACAAAAGATAGTATTTATAGCCCGACTAATCGTGTTTAGCCTTACATTTACTTTCCGCCAATCAAATAGGAGGTAACATGGGGACCTATTTCCCGTACAATGGTGGTGTGAAAATCTGCCACTGAGCGATTCTGATTTTGGTGTTGTCTGACATCCCTCACTATTTCTTTTGGCTATAATTTGTTAATTCCTAGACTATTTGCGTAACGTTTAACATATTCTTTGTCAGCAAGTCCTTCCACTTCTCCGTTTACCTTCGACTGTTCCCTGGAGGATCATTTTCGAAAGGGAGTCATGACGAGTTACATGCCCAAACCAGGCAAGTTTTCGACGTTTCGCTACTAACAAAAGTGGTTCTTGGTGGCCTGCATAGGCGTTTATCTTCTCTCTAACATAGACATTTGTTTTGTGCTCTTTATAGCAAATGCGCAAAATTCTTCTATAACATTTATGCTCGAAAGCCTGAATCCTTCGCTCCGTATCTGCAGTGAGTGTCCAGCTCTCACACCCATATAAGAGAATAGATAATACAAGTGATTTGTATAATTTGATCTTCACAGGAAAACTGATGTTACTTTTCCAGATCACATTCAGTCTTGTCATGGCAGCTGAGGCCATCTCAAGTCTTGTCTTGATTTCTTTACTTGATCTCCCATCACTACATATAGTGGACCCGAGATATTTAAAGGTGTTAACTTCTTCTAACGTTTGCCCATTTAACGTAATGTTGGTCGGAACATGTTTCTTATGGCTATTCACCAATATCTTGCTTTTTTCTATATTAATTTCCATCCCATATGTTCTTGTTACTTTCTCCAGTTCTGATTCTGTTCCAGCTATCAGATCGATATCATCAGCAAAACGTAGATTGCAAAGAGGTCGGCCTCCAATTGATATGGTTGTTTTATAATCATAAAGAGCCTCCTGCATAATATGTTCTAGATATATATTAAAGAGCACTGGGGACAGGATACATCCCTGACGAACTCCTACAGTTGTTTTGAAAAATTCTCCAATGTCATTGCTTGCAAAAACAGCACTGTTTGCGTCCTTGTATAGTGCTTCAATGATATCTATGATGTTGGTATCAAAATTGAATTTTCTCATTATTTGTCATAAGCCTTCATGCCAGACTCGATCGAAGGCTTTTGTGAAATCGATGAAGTTATGGTATAAATCGTGTTGGTGCTGGAGATGTTTTTCGATCAGTAATCTAATATTGAAGATTTGTTCTGAGGTACTTCTTTTTGGTCTAAAGCCAGCCTGTTCATCGGACAAGATTTCTTCTGATTTCTGTTTTATTCTGTTCAAAAGTATCCTCAACATCACTTTACCTTCTCATTACAGCTGTTTTTTGCGAATCCCAAAATGAGGCATATTTTGCCTCTCTGTTCAATTATGAAAAACTAGTTTCCCCCTTATCTTTCTTATTTCTGGAGCGATTTTATTCATCTAAGGCTTAAATTATACCCCGAATTAATCTTTATCTTCCTAGCTAAAAATCTTTTAGTCTCCTAAGTGCATTTTATTCTATGCATATTTTAAATACCTAAATTAGGGACTAACCCGATGTGTCGAAGCCTTTCCACTCAATATATCTCTCTTAATAAACTACTTTTCGTGGAAGTCTTTACACCTACCTCTAAAGTAACATTCCTGATGTTGAATTAGAGACCTCTTCCCGGTGGTACTTCTTTCCTACTTATATATATAAATGGCATCCTTCACTCGGTTGCACAAATGAGGACTGGCCATTTTGCCTGTCCAAGGCTGTAGTAAACACACGAATACGGAAGTGTTTCCATTGGCTAGTGTATCATACAATTTCTACAATGTATGGCGCGCGGTTTTCGTCAGAGTTACTCAGGATTATACAGAAGCTGTGTTGTGAAGCAGACTAACTCACGACAATGTGTCATCATACTTGAGAGGTCAAAGACTCCAGAATAATATTGCATCCTGAAGAAACCCAGGAGCATGAGATATTGATTTCTGGAATTCAGCCCTAGTCCACAACAGTGTTTGGGAGACTGGAGCAGGCCTTCAATCAACAGTGTGTGCGTTCTTACTAAGGACAGGCACAGATTCAAATGTTAAGTATTTCTGTAGCCAATTCCTGCAACCAAGTGTGATACCAGTCAATAACTGTGCTAGTTGATGATGACATCAGTAATTTATTAGCATAGCTAAGAGACTAAAGGAAAGCAACTTATGCTGAACTTTTCAAATTTCTGGGAAAACCAAAAACAGACTTTTTATCTTGTAAGTTAAATACTTAGATTATAAATTCACCATCATCCAAATTTTGTAATATACTTATCCATTGAGTTCCAACATTCACCATTCGGCACAAAGAAAGATAGATAGTGTAAATATTAAATAATTCAAAATTGTAACACTCTGACTTATTAATTTTATATTGTTGAAGTTAGAGTTTTACTGAATAATTTGATTACACAGGCTAACAAAAAAAAAATTTTTTTTTCTTTCTCTAACATTTCTATGTTTTTCTGGTCAATTTTAATGCGCTGTTTTTAAATCTGCAAACCGTTTTTCTCTATCAGGTCGGGATCTCTAGAAATATGCAATTGAAGTTTTTTAACAACCCATACAGTATTACAACATCATTCGTACAAGAAGTATAACATTTATGTAGGCTTGAATTTCTTTGCAGTCGACTTTCGTCGGTGAATGGCATGTGGTACATCGCGATGAAGCATCCAACAATAATCGGCAAGCATGGTCACACTCCACCGTCCTTGATAACGTGACTCCATTACGGCAATAGCTTGATGGAATCGTTCTCCATGTTCATTGCTGATTTCGCCAAGGTTGTCAGGGGAAAAGTCAAGATGCGAATCGAGCAAATGGATTTTGAGGGACATGTTACAGCCCATATTTTTGTATACATCTATGCACTGCTTAACAATATGCACATAGTCGACAGATATGTGATTTCCCAGAAAGTTATCGACGATCGATTTGAATGCCATCCATGCGCGAAGTTCACTACCATGTAACAAGTTCTCGAATTGTTTGTCTACAATAACTTTCCTAATCTGAGGTCCTACAAAGATACCTTCCTTTATCTTTGCATCGCTAACTTGCGGAAACTTTTCTCGAAGATAAGTGAAAGCTTTGCTCGTTTTATCTAAAATTTTAAGAAATTCTTCATGAGCCCCAACTTTATATGTAATGGTGGTAAAATGATGCTGTCTTTGTTAACTAATGACTCGTGTATTACATTTTTATGCCCGAGCTGCATACGATCCCTGATAGGCCACACCTTTCTTGCATAATGTTCCTGTCTGTTGCGGCTGTCCCATTCACATAGGAAGCAACAAAATTTAGTATACCCAGTCTGCATGCCTGTGAGAATTGCAATGACCTTTAGGTCTCCACAAATCCGCCATTGGTAGTCATTGTACTTTATTTTTGCCAAAAGTATAGCCATATTGTCATAAGTTTCTTTCATATGAACAGAGTAGGCGACTGGAATTGATGAAAATAAATTTCCGTTATGCAATAACACGGCTTTTAGACTAGTCTTGGAAAAGTCGATGAAAAGTCGCCATTCGTTGACTATGTACTCATGACCGAGGAGCACCATTAGACTGTTTACATCTTTGCAATAGCAAATGTCATCATCCATCTCAAAGTATTGAACAAGTTCTCTGTGTCTATGACGAAATTTAGATATCAGAGTATTGGGCACTAAAAGATTCCATTCTTTGAGTTGCGAACCAAGTAATTCCGCTTGTCCTTTGGTAAGAGCGAGATCACGTATTAGATCTGAAAGTTCTGAATGGTTAATTAAGTGAACACTATCATTCACCGGTATATAATCCGAGTCAGAATTAGTTTCTAAAGCAGGTAAACTATCACTTTCTGATGGTTCATTCATGTCCAACGGATATTGTTCTGGTGGAACTGGGATCGGACACGTGATTGGATCATGAGGCACTGGTTTCGAAACCGATTCAATATTTGGATAAACCACAGACTTTCTAGTTTTAAAAGTAAAACCATGGATATTTGTCAAGCAGAAGTAACAATCAAGTAGCGTGATTTGTCGGTTCACGCCATATTACTGGCACACCGAAAGGCATCGACTTATGCTTCGGCGATTTTCGTAACCAACCTGCCAATGTATTTGCACAAGTCGAACAAACTGCATTTGGCTTCCAAGATTTATTTGCATCATCAACTTTCAAATCGAAATAAAGTTCATATGCTTTCTTTAGTAATGGGGTAAAGTTTTTCTGGTGAACACGATCGGTAAAATATCCGCACACGTAACAGAACAGATCAGCCGAATTTCTACAACTTCTAGAAGCCATATTTCGGTCAGAATTATTTCAAAATACAGTAACTATTTGAAAAATAGCGTAACATATGTCATGCATCTTTTAGCAGTATAAAAAGTAGAATTATTTTGCATTTTATTAATTTTTAATAATTTATATAGTAAAAATGAAACGGAGCAAATAACGGTTTCCAAAAATATATTTATTCACAAATATCTTAAGAACCCGATGTGATAGAGATAAACGGATTTCAGATTTGAAATCAGCGCAAGAAACTGACCTAAGAACACTTATTCTTATATAAGAAAGAAAAATGTTGTTTGTCAGTGTTATCATAGGTAGTAGCATAGCAAAGGTGGCGCGTTAGGATCTGACTTTATTCTGAATATTTTCTTAATCAGATACCTTCACAGTCGTGACTATCCTGTGATACCAGTGTTCCTCTTTAACACTGGGACTTCACTCATTCAAGACAGAATTCTATTTCTGTTTCTTCAGTAATACTACTGACACCATACTTATAAAAACTTTTCGCTACACACCTGTTCCAGTACCTTTACATTTATTGTTATGTTTAACATTGGCTGTTTAACGTTGGCTTTGCTTTTACTGTTCTCGACACACACACACACACACACACACACACACACACACACACACACACACACACACACACATACTGTTTTATTATTTATAAGCTGGGACCCAAAGATGCAGCAATAGAGAATGCAGTCAGCGACCCATAGCTTGACTGCTTGCGTCAGGCACGGCTGTTTGTGCCCTATACCAGAGCGCTCTTTTAGTTTCGGTGACCGGAATTCTGACACCAGGTATAAAATTTTCGTGTGCACCGTAAAAGACTATTTAAGTTTTTGGCGGGGAAAATCAGCTGTTGTGTGTGTAAAATCTGTAAAATATAAATCATTACACACTCGTTCTGGATAAACACAGCGCTAAAATTCTTTTGTGTACTATAACTTTGTTCTCTGCTCTATTTTTGATTGCATTTTTATTTGTTTGAAATTAGTTTTGACGGAGTTACAGACTTTTGAAAACAGCGTCATCATTTGAGGAAATTCATAAAATAAGTAATCTGTTTATTAATTTAATATCTAAAAATCGACCCATTCGTTTGAGTTTATAATTATAAAGACTTCTCGAAGGGAAGCTAAAGATTATTTCTACATACTTTTTTTTTGGTTTCATATCTTGAGAATGTGTGGTAGTCAGTTTTGTGAGTTTGGCATTACAAGAACAAGCATATTGTCACCAGATTTTATAGCATTTAAATCACTGTAAACGCATTCAGGATGCCACCACATGCTTACTTACTTACTTAGTCGTTCCCCTTCTGCAAAACGTTATGGTGTAGAGCCCTTTGGATGGACACCCATGCACGCATAGCTGGGCCCTCTGGCCTCGGAAGGGCCATTCCCTACTACTGGGGTCCTTCTCAATTGTCCCCGTGGAGCCAGCGGCATGGGTAGAGAGTCCTGGAAGCAAAGAAAAGACCATTTGTAATCACCATGGAATTGCGTGAAGGCGATCTTTTCCCACTGCTGCAGACAGGCCAAAAATTAGTTGTGAGCTCGTTCTATTTGGGTCTACAGCGGATGTGAATTTTAGGCCTTGATGGATTGTCTGATTGCGGACAATGTCTCTTCAAGCGAACGAAAGAAGAAGAAGAAGAAATTTCTACATACTTTTTTTTTGGTTTCATATCTTGAGAATGTGTGGTAGTCAGTTTTGTGAGTTTGGCATTACAAGAACAAGCATATTGTCACCAGATTTTATAGCATTTAAATTACTGTAAACGCATTCCTGATACTCACAAATCTTAAATAAGGTTGTACAAAAATAACTTTTTGTAAAGCACCATCTGTTTTTGCATTTTCATTCATTTATAATGATATTTAGCTACGTATATAAGCGTCAGAAAACATGTAAATCTATAGATAGATTACTTCCACATACTTTGTTCTATCTTTCAAGTCTTGTTAATCTTGTATTTATAATATGAATTTTTTTTTTAAATTGTGTGTGAGATAAGGACTGTTCCATTAGTGTTCTTTGGTAGACAATCCTGTGCACACGACGGCTGCCAAAGAATTCTAAGTAACTGTTTGTATATCTTCTTTCGTTCACAGATAAAGCATTCTACATCCTGGTGTTAGACTTGATAGTCCCAAATATTCCTCTATCTTTATACATACACAAGTAAACTATACTACATAACAACGAAATGGAACATACTGTTTTGCATCATATGAATTGTGCCAGTGCACTGTGCAGAGCCTGTGGCAAGAGAGCATTAACTTCCAAAACAACACGTTCAATTCAGAAAGCACTGAACTGTTCTAATTACGTTAATGATCTGTTCTTTGTGTTTGGAATTAACGTATCAGATGATAAACCCACACAGCATTCGACTATATTTTGTAAGAAGTGTTACTTACGAATACAAAACTCAAAAAGGAGGCATAATGAGAAGTGTCTTGAAACAGCCAAGTTACTATCGGAAAACAGTCAGCACATCTGGAAAGACTAAAACCATAATTTAACTATAAGTGAATGTCAACTGTGCAATTATGTTGCAAAGACATCTTTTGGTGTTTTAAAAACAAAAAGCTGCTCTATCCCCTGTGATGTTCTTTCTGACCCCTCCATGTCTAGTCAGTCATTTAGCTGTAGTCAGTCAGTTAGTTTGTAGTCAGTCAATTAGCTGTAGTCAGGATAGCTCTGTACAGTAGGAGGTTGATGTGCCTGCCCACATTAGTGATGATATTGTTCAACTGGAGGTTGATGTGCCAGCTCACATTAAAGGCAATACCATTATTCATTTGGAGGTGGATAACACTACTCACCCTAGCATGCCAGTTTTTGTTGCCACATCTACACATACCAAGTCAGTTATACATACGACAAGTACATCCACCTCGCCTGTCTTCAAAAGCGACATCACAGTACAACAGTTACTTGCTAAGCCACCTTCACAACCACTAACACAAAAGGAAGAACCCCTATTCACATCCATTGTTAGAAAAAAACTAGAAACAGCAAAAAGTAATATCATAAAATGCAAAACCAGAGGACAGCCTATTGTACTACAAAAACTAATTAAACATAGAAGAGAAACATCAGTCACCAGAACGCCAACAAAACGTAAGCGATCTCAATTGCTCCACACTGTTAGAAAACATATTGCTGGAACATCAACTGATTCATTAGACCTGCAGCAGGTACATGAACTACAACGCTGTTCAGAAACGTCACGTATTGAAAGTAGAGTTAGAATATCCAAAGAATTAGCAATAGCCATGAAGGAAACAGTAGGTCTTACGTGGGCACAGGAGAGAAAACAGAAGATTGAAAATTGAAAGACGCGCCAGCGGTATTAAAAATATAACTTCACAATTAAAATTTATAATGGAAACTCATTTGTTACAAATTTCTCCATCTGTGAATGTACAGATTCATCCTATAAAAAAAAAGGAAGTGTGAATGATAATTGAGCGAAATTTTGGGGCTAGAGCAAATTATGGCAGTTGTTGCTTGAGATTGACAGAATTAACAGAGTGTGGAAATCATTTAATAGATGTATTTATTAAATACACCTATTTATCTATTAAATTGAACATTTCGTTTTACTCATGACCATACTCATTTTTACATGATCATCGTGATGTATGATTGAGATAATTGTTAGCTCTCATGTTTTTGGGGACAATTGGGTGTGTTATTTTAAGGTAATAAATGTGGACTTGCAATTTAATGTTTCAATAATTAATGTTTGACGCATGAAACCAAAACAAAACTTTGATATCCATTTTCTGCAGGTTTTCTACTTTTGATTTCTGTAATTTGTTATGCATGTTGATTGTGACCGATTTAGTGAAAATTGCATTATAAACAAACCATAACAAAATATATAAAAAAAACGTAAATTTTACACTATTTCAGACTATTATATCTTCTGTTCTAATTGTGATAAAATGTTTGTTCTTGTTCTAAAATTTACTCTAACATTTCTAGTCTAGCTTTACGCAAAATTAAAGCCGGTATTTATAATAATAAAGTAGCCTAAAAGCATTAATTAAGCCCTATCAAAAGTAAACATCGCCACATGTTTTTCCCATAAGGAAGTTGACCACGTGACCTCTGTCAAGTGGGCTATAAATAGCGCGGTCGGGGAAAAAGGGGACATAACTAAAAGAGCTGACCAAGACCCTACTCCACCTCCACATGGTGGTCCTGGAAACAGGCTGCATCACTGCAGTCTGGCTGAGAGAGTAGGGATCGAAGAGGGAAGGCAAACCCGGTCCCAAAAAATGCCGTGCTGAAGTCGGATGTGTCGGCCGAAAGGCGCAGATATCGCAGATCCGGTGTAAACAGACACAACGCAACCAACGTCCTTTTCAGGACGAACGAGGAAGAAGAAGAAGATTTATAAGCTGGTGCATTAATATGCTTGCACAATCCGAATTCTATTCTAACGTTTGTTTTTATTTTTCCTTTTTTCTCTCTCTCCCCTCTCTCTCTCTCTCTCTCTCTCTCTCTCTCTCTCTCTCTCTCTCTCCATTAAAAAAATTATGAGTGAACGCTACAAAATCTGAAAATTTGATTAGATGTGCATATAAATAGTTACATTTTGAAAAAGTCCTTTTCCTACTGGGGTAAGGTTGTATTTTAAAAAAAAACACAAATCATCTTATGTGTTGCACAGACGTGAATGACAGTACATTTACGATTAACGATGAATCCCGGAAAGTCTACACCGCACTGAATCTCACGATACGCAACATTTGCGATACGCAATATCGATACTGCCGGAAACAGAAAAATGCATGTTGTAAAACGAAGTACGTGTAAGAACTTCACTTACAAAAATAAAAAAGCTGATAATAAAGATTTATTATAAATGGCAATTGAAAACCTCTTCGTAGTTTTAAATTTCTATATCCTCACTTGTATCCACTGGGTATACATCAAACAAATGTCAAAACATTTGACAGTAACTGTCATTTCACAAATAAGTTTTACTGTTTAATTTTTTTTTTTAATTCCCAGAAACAAAATAAAACGAAATAAAATCTAAAATGACAAATAAACTTACATTACAAGAGATAAGGAATCAGTAAGGAATCAGCAACTGGAACAGACAGATACCTTCACATACCTAGGATGCATGGTAACACCAGACGGCGGAGCAAGCAAAGACATCAACAACAGAATGAACGAAGCAAGAACAGCCTTTTTTAGTCTAAACAACATCTGGAAGTCCTCTCAGTACAGCACAAGCACAAAATTAGGATTATATCAGAGCTGTGTGCTTTCTTTCTGTGCTTCTCTATGGTGCGGAATGTTGGAGAGTAACAGAGAAGGAAATGTCGAAACTGTCCTCCTTCCACACAATCTGCCTAAGGAAAATTCTCCGAATCTTTTGGCCAAACACCATCAGCAACCAAGAACTACTTATTCGGAGTAACCAGGAGGACATGCACACCATCATAGCTGGCAGACGCTGGAGTTGGGTTGGTCATGTCCTCAGAAGGGACCCTGATACCATCGCAAGAACAGCTATGCTATGGACCCCCGAGGGAAAGCGAAAGAGAACCACAGTTGGGGCACTGTACGAAGGATGGCCGCCGACCGAGCAAAGTGGAATCAATTTGTTGCTGCCCTACAAGACGCCACCAGGCGTGATGGCCGCTGACTGCTTTGACGGTTGGCGGTTATGGATCTAAGAAGAGAAGTGTGCTTTCTGTGCTTCTCTATGGCGCGGAGAGTTACAGAGAAGGAAATGTCGAAATAGTCCTCTTTTCACACAACATGCCTAAGAAAAATTCTCCGAATTTTTTTGGCCGAATACCATCACCAGCCAAGATCTGCTTACTCGGAGCAAGCAAGAGGACATGCACACCATCATAGCTGGCAGACGCTGGAGCTGGGTTGGCCATGTCCTCAGAAGAGACCCCGATGCCATCACAAGAACAGCTGTGCTATGGACCCCTGAAGGAAAACGAAAGAGAGGCCGACCAAAAACAACTTGGCGGAGGACTGTGGAAGCTGAGATGCAAAGAATGAACCAGAGTTGGGGCACTGTACGAAGGATGGCCGCCGACCGAGCAAAGTGGAATCAATTTGTTGTTGCCCTACAAGACATCACCAGGCGTAATGGCCACTGACTGCTTTGACGGTCGACGGCTAAGGATCAAAGAAGAAGAAGACAAGAGATAGTAACAAATTGCTGCCCGCTATGAAATCATGCAATGTACAAACTGGATCTCACGTTCAGTTGTAATGTTAGTTAATGTGATATATCATTTTATGCAATTACTAACGAGGTTGTTGTTATCTCCATAGAGTTTGACAAGGGGCAGTACTGTTGACGGCCATATGTGCTTCCTCTGTTCTTCATATGTTAGGCACTTCTGCAGCAGATGTTTAGCTGTCATTTTATCGATGTTAGAGCTACAATCATCAGTAGTTCCATAAAAGATTTGATCGAAAGCTGTTTATGGCTTCCACTGTTCTTGTCAGACTGAATTCTTCTTCAGTTCTTTCAGTAACTACACTCTTAAAAACCTTTCGCTACACTTTGTAGGTCACAATGTTCCTTGTTAACATCATGCGCAACCATCCTTGGTCACATTTTACAACGATGCTTGGTATGGCAGTGTTCATTGTTTTTTATTTTTATTATTTGCTCTTTAATATTTGGCCAAAAGATTTACGCTGGTGTACATAATAATAATAGGCAGGGGTGGACCAAAAATATATGCAGAAGAGAGCTAGTGACAGACGTCAAAATGATTAGAAAAACGTGGAAATAAATCTGATGGCACGTGATAGGAGAACTTGGAAAAATGTAATAGATATCATGCTCCTGGATTTGATGAGAAGCATTCTATGTAGTTTGTTGCTCCCATGGACATATGTTTGTTTCACGGCTATCATCTCAATACTTTCAACTAACTGCTATCTTTCAAGAATTATTATTCGTTAGCAGACGCCAGCACCTACAAGGTCGTTAGAGAAGTACCTCTGCGGTAATGACAGTGCTGATGTTGCAATTTTTATTTTTAATTTACACTATTTATTAAAGGTTGCGCTTCACTCAAAAAATTTAGAGGTAAAAATGGTATATATATATAGCAGTGTTACAGTTTCCCAAACTGGTTAGTGCTGCGTTTTTGTGTGCAGATTCGAACAAGTGTGTTTGTTAGGTCCAGACAACATCTTCGTTCTCCTCAAACCTGGCATGTACTACCTTCATCTATATATCCTTTTACTGGGACGATGGGGCAAAGTCTTTTACTGACAGGGGGTATGATGTGTTGGTGTTGTGGGTAGTGGTTTTCCCCCATTGCTTCACCCTAGGCCTAGTGAATTCTTGTTCATGAAAGGAGCGACCATTGCGGTGTTAGTCTCTTGGCCTAGCAAAACCTCTCATACCCCAAGATCGTTGTGCGTGGTGAAGAGCCACACCCTCCTCGAGGTAGTCCTGGTAACTGAGGGTGCGAATCTTCAGGCTAAACATAACGGATCTAGAGGAGCAAACCAAGATAATAAAACCGGTGCACTACACCGTACACGCTCTCTGTGGGTGGGAAGGAGCCAGATGGACACTGAACAAGTCTTGGGAGTGGGAACGAGTGTGGACTGCTCCCTGAAGATCGGAACCCATCGTACAGGCACAGAGACTCAGGACGTAACGATCCTATTGTCTTCAACTCTTGGTCACATGCCTAGAGCCTCGGAGAACTCGGCGTAACCAGCAGGCAATTTGGTGGCGGGGAAAGAGCACTGTGAGCCCTACCTTGGCTACGTATCACAAGGAGATGCAGAAACACCCCCTTTATCTCCCCCAGAGCTGGCACAGTACACTTCTGGCTCCTACCCGGGGCGGTAGGAAATCCACAGGCACCCCCAGCATCACAATGCTATGAAGATGACAAAGTTGGAATTTACTAACTCAAACCTGGCAGAGAAAGTCCTCCATCAGATGCGGCCGGTGCTGGGCCCACTGGCGCGTGGACACGTCCCGATCCCCATCGAGACTTGCCCGGGGAGCCCACTCCGGCTCAAAAAAGCAGAGAAGGCCACTCTCCAAACCTCCGATGTCTTGCGGGCAGTGTTAGGATGTGCAAGAACATGGACAGGAAGACTCCACAACTTCCCCACTGAAGACACGCCCACGACGACCGTTGCCTCAATTGGCTGTGTGTGGTGTACCCGGAAACGGGGCCTCCCAATACTGAGGCACAGTTAAGTTCCCGATGTCACTTATCGGTGCAGAGTTGAGAGAGATGGCTGAGCATCACAATCCTCCCTGTGTTGCAGCATGATGAGAACCCAGCATTGCACACTGAGCTTGGGGGGATCACTTGGGCACCAGACTTAATACTGGCTCTTGACTGGATCGCCGCATGCAGGAGATTTCTACAATGGAGAGATGGCAGGTGGTGGGTATCTGGAAGTGGCTCTGTGCAGGACGCGAGGATTCCTTGGGAGAGCCCAGAACTAGAGCACAGCATTGTGCAAGCTCTGCATAGTTGGAGAGCCCCCCTGGATGACGGGGAATGCACAGTGTGCTACCCCACCTATCCCCAACTGCTAACTTAGAACCAGAAGTGGGGTCCTCTGTATGCGTGCCAGGCCAGGATAAAATGCCTGGGAAAGAGACTGGAGCTCAGAACTCCCTAACTCAAAGTTGCAGGATGGCAGAAAAGCCACGGGAAAGACAGGTCTATTTTGAAGATAACGCAACCATATTTTCACCATACGAGCTCGGACGCCGCCTCGGTAAACATGGTCCGCGCAGAGCAGTGACACCACCAGGCTGCTTGCGAATAGTCTACTACTGGGAACATAAACAGATTAGGGATGAGCCCACTCTCCCGTTGAAGAGGTGCTAAAGTCGTATATACTGGGCCAGAAGGCGCACCGGAAACCACAGTATCACGCAACTCGCTTTTTTTAAATGGATGAGTACACCGTCAAATAAATCTCGTACTGGTGCTCGCCCTGTGGAGCTCCACCAGGCAGGTGCAGTGCCGGGCTCTGAGCCTCGACAGAGCCCACCCTCAGCTACTGGAGGACCCTCTAGACCGTCTTGTGGAGTCAGCAGACGGCGGAGGAGAACTACTGACCGAAACAAAACAGAAAAAGAGAAACCCAGAGTGCCACTTGTCATGATGCACTGGAATGCAGAGGGAGTGAACAGCAAGCAAGCTGGATACAGCAAAAAGACAGAGCTGGAAAACATCTTGTATGAGAAGCAAGTCAGTGTTTGCTGTATCCAAGAGACTCACTTGAAAGCAGATCAAACCTTTAAAATAAGGGGATATCAATGCTTCAGATCCGACAGAAAAGATAGACGAAAAGGAGGAGTACTTACTCTTGTAAGGAATAACATTCATGCACACGAAAGGAAAACCTACATGGATGGAGCAGAATATCAGCTGTTGCAGATAAAGGTAGACAAGATGGAAATAGAACTCCTGAACTATTACTGTCCAAACAACAAACCGCTGAGTCTCAGCTCTATACAGGTACCAGCCACCAACTTTATAGCAGTTGGAGACTTTAATAGCCACTCCCAGAGCTGGGGCTATAACCATCTTGTCGTAGATTTCCGATAGGAGAATTAAGACTAGGTTTGGTCCCTTCTGAATAGGTTTGAATAGGTGATAGACTCAGTGAGAGTTAGTGAAAGGTAATAGAATTTCCACACACGTGAGATGATAGATTTTGATATAGTGGCTGTCTCTGAAAGCGAAAAGAATTCTTCTCTCTCTCTCACCTATCTTCTACAACAGTTGTTACAGCGTCAGACAGACTACACCAATATACATATTACGTATATTTCTATCACTCACAGGCACGCACATACACGTGACGACAGGTAAACACACAGACGTGGGAAAACTATAACAATGATATATATATTATCTAGAACGAGCTGACCAAACACGATTATTTAGTTCAAGAGCGATTTTAATATCAGGAAAAATCGCTCACAACATCAAAGAAAGTACATCAAGGAAAATACATATACACATAGTCATAAAAAAATCAAGTAAATGTTGCAAGGATGATAGCCCCGTTATAGTGTTAACTCTAGGTTTAGCCCGGCCCCGTTAAGAGAACAGATGATGGCGCCCGAGTCACAGATACATAGGGTTTGAGTCTAAGAGTTTTTCTTTGTTTTATCTCGTAATTATATGCACAGAGTTTGAAAAAAAAATCTGATTTAACCTAAGACAAAAACACAAGAACTCTAGCCTTAGCAACAAATTATGCAGATTGAAAAAAAAAAATTATTAGGACAGCAACAGGGTGTCAAAGATATAAATAGTGAAAATATCACTCAAACCAGCGTACACTCATTCATTCCGCCATGGCTTCTCATTCATGTACTCACGACTTTGCTCGCTGCCTCTTGGAACACACGGATTGTAGATCTTCACACAGACTCAAAAAAAAAAAAAAAATGCAGTCTTCTGCCAAGAAGTCCCCAGTTCCAAAAGACGTATTTAACTCGGAGTCTCCGGGAACGACTACTTGGGTGTGCAAATTTGTTCAAATGTCTGATTAAGTCACCTAACAATTATTCCAGGCGCGGGAGTTAGCAGAGCACAGTGTCAATAGCGTAGGTTTCTAGAAATGATGAATGTCAGGTCGGTGCCTTCCCTCAGTATAGGATTCACTTTAGTCACACCACAGATTTGTCCACAAATAATATATATAGATAGTCGGGAAATGTTAGTTAATACTTGAAGTATTTCGCGCCACCAGGCAGAAAGATTACGTAGAGTTTTCTAGAAGAAATTAAGATCTGGCTCCAAGGTCCAGTATTTATCATTACAGTCTTTGAAAAACCCGTTATTGGGATATTAGTATTTCTGTCTAACTTGCACCGTCAGATCAGTGTTACTTGAGAAAACCCACGTGGTTCAAAATAAGGACTGTCTATTTCTTCACAAGTATGGAAACTACTACTAGGTGCTGGTAAAGTTAGGGTCACCCCAAAACTTTCACTGTGTGGAGGAAAAATAACACATATAATATAATAAACAGAATCTGAACTGGTTATAACTTACATTTAAACTTGCAAGCAGAGAGCTTTGCTTATCATTTAAACTTCCCATGACGTAAGTTATATTTAAAAATCAGCAATCCTCATGAATTTAGGAACACGTGCGTATCCCGTCACCATTCATGAGGCTCGATTCTAGAGTTTATACGTTAGTTTAGAAAAATACACTCGACTGAGTATTAGCAGTTAAATTAAATTCATAAATAGCTACAATTGCCGTTATAAGCTAGAAATTTAATTTTTAGTCTGCTTTCCACTGAATGCTTCCCTAGAAAATATAATAGCCTACCACTTTATTTCTCTTCTGCGCTAAAGAAATAGATTAAAATGAATTAAGCGATTTAACACTTTAACACTCACAAAATCTATATATCTATCATATTAATTACCTCAACCACAGAATTACAGGTAGTCGCACAACTTAAGAATAAAAAATGCTGAAAATATTTCTGGAAGTCTAGAAGTTCGACAAATTGCCGAAACAAACTGAGATCTTCGCTAACAGCTATTCTGTTTACGAGCGACCTATCTACTGTGAGTCTATGAGCGAGAATGAAATTAAAGTTTCAAACTTGGCCAATATCTTAAAATCAGACAAAGGGCCCAAACTTATTTCGCCAAGCGAAATTATCTCCCCTACTCCCAACATTTACGTCCGCTTAACGCGTGTCGTAACTGTCACCTACTGACCACGATGTACGCGTGTCAGTTTCAAATCCCAGACAGCCTGACTCCATTGCAGGGCAGTTTTCACACTACAGCTGACCATGGCCCAAGTGAGCGCCGTGTCAGTTTGGGATTTTCCAGACAAATGTCTGGATACTGACCGGTGCAGATGTAAAGTATCACACCTCACCGGGACTAATGCCGAGAAGAAACTCGCGCGCTCGGTGAGAATGTAGACGATTTGCTACGTCCTATGTTCAGCGAACCGACTTATCACGCCTTCTGACGCCCTGCAGCCCTGACATCTACGTAATATCGTCCTAGCGCGATTCTCAGTTTAAGAGAAAGGAAAACAGGTAAAGTTTGCGAATTATATGAAAATAATATTCGCAAAACGAATGGATGAAAAATATACGGGAAAAATGAAATACAGAGATAATAAAAGAGAGAATTTGGGTGAACGAATAGGAAGAAGGTGTAGGAAATTAAATGAATATAAACCCTACGTGACAGAGCCTCCCCCCTTTAAGATATGGAAGCACTCCATGTCTACGTTATGGAGTTTAATTTCCTATAACCGTAGCTTCGGGGTGTCTGTCTTCTTCCCTCTCCTCTTCCCCCTCCATCTCTGTCCAATTCCTACTCAAGTCCACTCCTCAAAGTTTCCTTCCCCTGGAATGTCTCATATGCGCGCTTGAAAGAGCGTCGCCGCTTCTGACATTTTTGAAAGATTTCCTGTGATAGCGGTGGAATATCCCTGCCACTATCGTCATCTTCGTCAGTTTTGGCGATCGTCAGGAGATGGTCGGAGGTTGGCACTGGTTTTTCCAAGTATCTCTTAAAGAGATTTAAATGGAAAACCTTCTCCTTTCCTTCAATAGAGATCTGGTAGTTAGCCTTAGAAATCTTTTTCAGGACGGTAAACGGCCCTTGCCATCCGATCTTCAGTTGGTTGTTCTCAGTAGGGAGTAACACCAAAACTTTCTCTCCTGCTTCCAGTTCTCTCTCTTCCGCGACTTTCCTGTATCGGTTAGCGTGCTTTGTGCGAGCTCGCTTAAAGTTAGTCGTTGCTAGGTCCCACCCTAGTTTCAACCTTTCCTTTAAAACCGACACATATTTACTTGCTGAGACGACTGTCTCATCCGCCTTCTCGTCTGTCAGAGACTGAAGTAAGGCTTCAAGCGGGCCCTTAATGGGTCTGCCAAATAAGAGTGTAGCTGGCGGAAATCCTGTGGAAGTATGAGGAGATTCTCTGTAGCCAAATAATGCTGCAGGAATACAGAGATCCCAATCTTCAGGTTTCACTTGTGCCAGCTTACTTAGCATCATGGTGAGGTTTCCATTAGCACGTTCCACGAGCCCATTTCCGGCCGGAGTATATGGCTTAGTGTGGATGTGCTGGGTCCTCAAGATCTTAACGATCTCATCCATCAACAGGTTTCGGTATGGAGATCCATTATCCGTCAACACTTGCTGAGGGAATCCCAACCGAGTGAAAATCTGCACGAGGGCTTCTGCGACATGCTTGGCATCTGCGCATGTTAGCGGGATAGCTTCCGCCCATAAAGTGCATGTATCGACTAAGGTCAGGATAAACCTGTTCCTTCTTTTAGTCCTTTCGAAAGGCCCTAAAATGTCGATCACTACCCGTTCGAATGGTGTTCCCATTATTGGCATTTCACCCATGTGGACTGGGGGTGCCCGTTGCTTGGGTGGCACACGTTGGCACTGGGCACAGGATTTGACATATCTGATGATATCAGTATTCACTCCTGGCCACCAATAATGAGTGGTTATACGTTGGTTTGTGGCGTTCTGTCCCATATGTCCGCTAAAGGGAAGAGAGTGCCCATTTCTAGGATTTGGCTTCTGTACTGTTTCGGTACTAGGAGCTGGTTGTAACCTTGGTCAGGCTTGCCCGTTCTCCGATAAAGTACGCCATCCTCAGAAAAAAATGTCCCCGTGCTGTTTGGGTTCCTTAGCCATGGGCAGTTTCCTAAAGCAGGGTGCCAAAGTAGGGTCCTTGTATTGCGCTTCTTTAAGTTCCATAGGTAACAAATTTGGCGCAGGCTCCCGTTCCTTCTTGGTTTGCCCTCTTGTAGTTACTGCTGCCACAATCGGCTCTTCCGGTTTCCCAATACACACGTATCTCCCGCCAAGTATGACTGGGTAGATGGGATCATCCATAACAGCCGCTTTGATCACACCTCTGACAAAGTCAGAGTGTATCTCCACCAATGCGATGGGAAGCGCTGTAGGTGCATCACTCTTACGAACTCCACAAAGTTTGACGGTCTCTCCTGTCTCTTGACCGGGTTTAACCAGGTTTCTGGCAACAATGCAATCGTAAGAAAGCCCCGTGTCAAATAAGCAAGAAGTTTGAGAACCGTTCAAAATAACAATACCTCGCGTTGAGGGTCTATCCCCAAGAGGTTGGGAATCACTGTCAATAATTCCGCCTTGCGAGACTGTTAATAAGCATCCGATGCGTTTAGGCTCGGTGTGCTCGGTCTGATCATATGTCCCGTGCTCAGGGGTTCTCCCTTTGCCACCTTGTCCTTTCTGGCTACGCTGCCATGTAGGGCGGTCGGGTTGATCAGACTGTTTGGGGTGGTTGGGGTACTTGTTCTTGTAGAACTTGGATTTTTCAGGAGGGGGGTTTTGAGGTCCAGTTTCTCTGTGGTGTTTTGGTTAGAAGCCTGAGAAGATTGCTCTAGGTTATGTTTTCGAAAATGCTCCTCTGTCGGTTTCCGCTTTGTGGCCGGTAGTTCAGCCAGCGCATTGTGATAACGCTCAGACTTTTCCAAAATGTCTTCAAGTTTTTCTGCCCCCTGCTCAGCGAGAAATCTCCGGGTATCAGCAGACAAAGTGTTCTTTATTTGTTCAGTTAGAACAAGTTCCTCAAGACCTTCATAGGTAGAGGGGAGCTGCGAAAGCTCAAGGCACTTTGTTAGATATCCCTTAAGACGCGATGAGAACTGGTGAAAAGTTTCAGAATTCTCTTTCCGGCTGTTGCGAAACAGTTGCAAAAACTTGCGAGCGTTCATTTCAAAGCGCTCCAGTAACGCTTTCTTCAACACATCGTAGTCGTCTTGTTGGCTACTTTCCAGCTTAGAATAAACATCATAAGCAGAACCTTTTAGGGCCTGGGAAAGTTTCATATTCCAACGCGACCTCTCTAACCCGTACAGAGTTGCAATTTTCTCAAATTTTTCTAACCATGTGTCAATCTTCTCATTTGGACAAGGAAAAGATTCAAGAGTGAAAGACATAGCATTTAGTTGAAGAGATTGAGTGTTAGCAGGGTCAGTTAAGGAAGAATGAGGAGAAGACTCTCCATTGCTGGAGGTAGAGGCAGCCCCACGACTTTGGAACTCTAGAGCTTTAAGAGCCAACTCATGTTGTCTCTCCTTCTCTCTTTCCTCATGCTGTCTCTCCTTCTCTTTCTCCTCACGCTGTCTCTCCTTCTCTCTTTCCTCATGCTGTCTCTCCTTCTCTCTTTCCTCATGCTGTCTCTCCTTCTCTCGTTCGTTCGCCCTGCGAATTTCCATTTCTTCATCCATCTTCTTCTGCTGTAAAGCTTCAGCTGCTTTCCTCTCCGCATCATATCTCTCCAGTTCGTCTCTGACAAAAGCTTTCGCTTCCTCTCCTTCCAGTCCCTCCTCTCTCGCTTCGTCCCTGAGGAGTTGTCTAAGCTTTGCCCTCTCGGCCATATTATGTCAGTGACTGAGACACGTGGAGATAGAAAATAGGAAAAAGAATAACCTGGTTCCTACCACTTACGAGAAAAAAAAACCAAAAATCAAAAGATGATATCCTTAACCCTGGGATACCTCCTCCAAAGTAAAATCTAACTATCGCTGCTATTATCGGCAATAAAGCACTTAATGCAAAACACGACTACGCCAACTAAATGGTAGTTAAGATTACTTCTGAAAAATAAGTTGCTACAGTGGAAAAGCAAAAGAATATTGCAAACATTAAAGAGAAAAATAATCCCTTAATTTTTAAAAATCCACTATAAGTTCGCCCCTGAAGTCAGATCGGGTAAGGGAGGGAATTAATCTGGACAAAAAGTCCGAAACACACTCCTTAACTTAGTTCAAACGCCGTTCTGCCTCAGTACCCAGTGAATGTTATACACTCACCACTTTACCAGCATTTAGTATTACAATCAGCAGTTAACATATATCCCGACAAAATCAACCTGTAACCAAAATGTATATTATTCAAAGATGCTGTGGAAAAAAAAAACTTATTAGTTTGTGTGGTCAGCACGCCCGTAAACAGATCGCTAGTCTAGGGGGTAATTATTTTTAAAAGATACACAGTCACAAGACATCACACTCTTACTCTATATCAGAATACAGAATCTTAAGTACAAAATCCAGATAGACGAGTCCACGTTTGTCGTACTCGTCTTCCTATTCTAAGTTCAAAGACCGGAAACGAGTCCCCATTTGTCGTAGATTTCCGATAGGAGAATTAAGACTAGGTTTGGTCCCTTCTGAATAGGTTTGAATAGGTGATAGACTCAGTGAGAGTTAGTGAAAGGTAATAGAATTTCCACACACGTGAGATGATAGATTTTGATATAGTGGCTGTCTCTGAAAGCGAAAAGAATTCTTCTCTCTCTCACCTATCTTCTACAACAGTTGTTACAGCGTCAGACAGACTACACCAATATACATATTACGTATATTTCTATCACTCACAGGCACGCACATACACGTGACGACAGGTAAACACACAGACGTGGGAAAACTATAACAATGATATATATATTATCTAGAACGAGCTGACCAAACACGATTATTTAGTTCAAGAGCGATTTTAATATCAGGAAAAAATCGGCTCACAACATCAAAGAAAGTACATCAGGGAAAATACATATCCACATAGTCATAAAAAAAATCAAGTAAATGTTGCAAGGATGATAGCCCCGTTATAGTGTTAACTCTAGGTTTAGCCCGGCCCCGTTAAGAGAACAGATGATGGCGCCCGAGTCACAGATACATAGGGTTTGAGTCTAAGAGTTTTTCTTTGTTTTATCTCGTAATTATATGCACAGAGTTTGAAAAAAATCTGATTTAACCTAAGACAAAAACACAAGAACTCTAGCCTTAGCAACAAATTATGCAGATTGAAAAAAAAAATTATTAGGACAGCAACAGGGTGTCAAAGATATAAATAGTGAAAATATCACTCAAACCAGCGTACACTCATTCATTCCGCCATGGCTTCTCATTCATGTACTCACGACTTTGCTCGCTGCCTCTTGGAACACACGGATTGTAGATCTTCACACAGACTCAAAAAAAAAAAAAAATGCAGTCTTCTGCCAAGGAGTCCCCAGTTCCAAAAGACGTATTTAACTCGGAGTCTCCGGGAACGACTACTTGGGTGTGCAAATTTGTTCAAATGTCTGATTAAGTCACCTAACAATTATTCCAGGCGCGGGAGTTAGCAGAGCACAGTGTCAATAGCGTAGGTTTCTAGAAATGATGAATGTCAGGTCGGTGCCTTCCCTCAGTATAGGATTCACTTTAGTCACACCACAGATTTGTCCACAAATAATATATATAGATAGTCGGGAAATGTTAGTTAATACTTGAAGTATTTCGCGCCACCAGGCAGAAAGATTACGTAGAGTTTTCTAGAAGAAATTAAGATCTGGCTCCAAGGTCCAGTATTTATCATTACAGTCTTTGAAAAACCCGTTATTGGGATATTAGTATTTCTGTCTAACTTGCACCGTCAGATCAGTGTTACTTGAGAAAACCCACGTGGTTCAAAATAAGGACTGTCTATTTCTTCACAAGTATGGAAACTACTACTAGGTGCTGGTAAAGTTAGGGTCACCCCAAAACTTTCACTGTGTGGAGGAAAAATAACACATATAATATAATAAACAGACCCCATCAAGGCCAGCTCCTTGACGTGGAGATGGGGCTCAAGTACAGCCATCAGCGGCTGAAAAACCAAGACTGGCCAGGCCCTCCTAGACTCGAGCAAGACCACAGTCTGCCCTAGCAAGTCAAGGTGCTGAAGACGGAGGCAACCAGCCAAGAGGCGCACCACAGCAATCAGGATGCCACGCATTAGCGCTATGGGAAGTATGCCTATATCTGCAAAACGTTATGGCACTCGCCCTGTGACGGACACCCAGGCAGGCGCAGTGCCGGGCCCTCTGCCTCGGAAGGGCCCAACCCCTACTACTGGGGGTCCTTCTCAATTGCCCCGGGGAGCCAGGAGGCATGAGAATAGAGCTACTGGCCAAGCAAAGAAAAGACCATTTAAAATAATGCACTGGAATGCTGAAGGCGTCAATAGTAAAAAAGACGGCTACAGCAAAAAATTAGAGCTCGAAAATATCTTGAATGAAGAGCAAGTAAATGTATGTTGCTTGCAAGAAACCCACCTCAACAAAGACATAGCCTTCAAAATCAGAGGCTACCAGTGCTACCGATCTGACCGAATAGACAGGCGAAAAGGTGGAATACTGACACTCGTGAGGAATAACATCAGTGCATGTCAGCTTGAAACATATATGGAGGGGGCGGAATACCAGATGCTTCATCTCAGGACAGAAAGTTCAGAATTCCACCTGCTCAACTACTACTGTCCGAGCGACCGCCCACTGGCACTAGATACAATCCCAGCAAAAGAAAGACTGATTGTATGCGGAGACTTCAACAGCCACTCACAGAGCTGGGGCTATGATCACATGGACAGGAGAGGTGAGGAGCTTGAAAACTGGCAGGATGACAATGGGCTTATCCTGATTAACCAGCCAATCGACCCACCAACCTTCTACTCGAGATCATGGCACACCACCTCTACACCAGACCTGGCATTCCACTCACCCAGCTTGGAGTGGAACACCACACGCGTTGTAGGGAAACAACTTGGAGGCAGCGACCACCGGCCAGTCTTCCTAATTGTGGAAAATGAACTTGTCAAGGAGAGCAGCACTCTCTCTAGGTGGAACTACAAGAAGGCAGACTGGACAATGTACCAGCACCGTACTAGTATACTGGCTAGAGATCTGACTGTAGACAAAGACATCAATAAGCTAGTTGATGAATTCAGCAGATGCATATTACAGGCTGCTCGTGAAACAATACCTAGAGGGGCTCGTAAGCACTACAAACCATATTGGAATAGTGAACTAGAGCAGCTGCACAACGACGTGGAAACATCTCGAAAGCAGGCAGAGACCAGTCCATGCCAAGAACACCACAATAACTACCAGCAAGCTAAGGCCAAATTTCAAAGGGCCAAGTTGCAGGCCAGGCGAAGAAGCTGGAAGGAGAAAACAGAGTCCTTGAACTTTGAAAGAGATACGAGGAAACTGTGGAAGCTGGTAAAGCAACTTAACGATGAAGGTACAGAGAGAAACTCAAGGATTGCTCTGTACAAAGATGGAAACATCCTCATGGGAAAACAGGCAGCTGATCACTTTGCAGACTCCTTTGCTAAAGACAACAACATCGAAGTTAGCCCAGAGAAGCAACAGGAGACTCGTGAGAAACAACACGCAGGACGAGATGGAACCATACCTGAAGTTATGGAGGCACCAATCACATTCAGAGAACTGGAGCTTGCAATATCCAAATTGAAAATGAGAAAGTCGCCAGGAGTTGATGGAGTGTCCAATGAAATGATTAAGAACTTGGGAACCGCAGCAAAAACAAAGCTGCTGCAGATCTTCAATATCTGTTGGAACTCAGGCAGAGTTCCACAGACCTGGAGGGAAGCAATCATGATACCACTCCTAAAACCAGGAAAAGACAGTTCCACTGCCTCCAGCTACAGACCAATCAGCCTTACAAGCTGCCTCTGCAAAACAATGGAACGTATCATCAACCTCAGGCTACAGTGGTACCTTGAAAGTGAAAACCTTCTTGTACCACAGCAGGCGGGCTTTAGGCAGTGTTATTCCACCGAAGATCAGGCAACTTACCTTTCCCAAGAGATTGAGGATGCGTTCCAAGATAAGAAACTGGTACTAGCAGCATGGATAGATCTAAGAAAAGCATTTGACAAGGTTTGGAAAGAAGGGCTTCTGAAGAAACTGAGAAATTGTAGAGTGAATGGTAAGATGTACAAATGGGTGAAAGCATACTTGCATAACAGAAGAGCCCGAGTACAACTAGATGGCCTCAAGAGTAAGAAAATTCTACTGCGTCATGGCGTCCCTCAGGGAGGGGTTCTGTCCCCCACACTTTTCCTAGTCTACATCAATGACCTGGTTGCTGAACTACCACATGGAATGAAAGTGGCAATGTACGCTGATGACCTGGTAATATGGTGCACAGATGAGCATGCAACAGTGGCCACCAAACTGCTACAAAGAGCTATAGATGCCTTAACCTCATGGGCAAATAGATGGTGTGTCAGCATCAACACAGACAAGTGCAGCACTACGCTCTTCACCCTCTCTCCCAAACAAAAAGCTGGTGTCATCAAGATAAACAAAGAGCTCCTGAGAGAAGATAAACAACCCACCTATCTCGGAGTTACATTCGATGATAGGCTGACATGGAAGCAGCACATCAACAAGGCAGCAACAAAGGCCAGGAGGAAGCTAGCCATCCTGAAAAACTAAGTGGAACCACATGGGGAGCCAGCGGGAAAATACTTAGTAAAGTTTACCAGCAGGGCATACGACCACACCTGGAATATGGGTCAGCTGCGTGGTGTCCAGCATCAAACACCACATTACAAGAGCTAGATAAGGTGCAAAACCAGGCGCTTAGGGTCATCACAGGGGCAATGAAATCAACGCCTATAGTGGAGATGGAGAAAATGGGGAGGATACAAGCACTGAGAGAACGCAGAGACACGAAAGTGCTAACACAGGCAGAAAAGTTCCTCTGTATGCCGAGCCATCCAATGAAGGACAGATTCCAAAACCTAGCAATGGGGCGACTGAAAAGAAGCAGCTTTATCCACCAGGCCAAACGATTTCGTAGACAAACCTCAGACCTGCCTGAAGTTAACAGCCCTCTAAAGTCTGTGCCAGAACAAACCCCTTGGAGAGAGGAGCATGGACTACCAGTACACATCCACACAAAAGTGAAAGGAATATTCGACAGGGATGAACAGAACAGCGTGCAACGTAGGACAGTCACTCTCAGTTTCCTGGATGATAAATACCCACAGGACCTCTGGGTCCGAGTATACACGGATGGGTCAGCACAGAATGCAGTAAAGAATGGAGGAGCAGGAGTGTACATAGAATACCCAAACAACACTAGGGATACGGTCAGAGTACCAACGGGGAAATTCTGTAACAACTATGATGCAGAAGTCCAGGCAATCAAGGTGGCAACTGAGAAACTACTGAACACCAATCTCGGTCCACAGCCTGTAGTATTCCTGACAGATGCAAGATCAGCACTCCAAGCACTTCAGTCCAGAAAATTGCCAGTTATACAGGCCCTACTTTCTGAACTGTGCAACCAGCGCAGGGTCGCCATGCAGTGGATACCGTCTCATTGTGGAATACCAGGAAACGAGAGAGCAGACGGACTGGCTAAAGAAGGTGCTGCAGACGAACAACCGGATGTACCAGTAACGTACCATCAGAAGAAAAAGATGATCAAATCTATCAGAAAGCCACCAACACCAACGCAGGATGACTACCAAGCTATGAACAGATCAGAACAAATAGTCATTCTGCGCCTCAGAACAGGACACAACCGCCTCCGCAGCCACATGTATACAAAATTCAAGATTGGCAATTCAGCCATGTGTACATGTGGACAGGCACCCCAGACAGCGGAGCACGTACTGCAAGATTGCCCCGAATATGATATATTGAGGCAAACCCACTGGCCCAGAGAAACAACACTGGAAGCAAAACTATATGGACCCCTGTATGAACTACAAAAGACAGTGAAGTTTATACAAGAAACAACATTGCAGATATAGACAATATATTTCAAGCGAACGAAAGAAGAAGAAGAAATAATAAACAGAATCTGAACTGGTTATAACTTACATTTAAACTTGCAAGCAGAGAGCTTTGCTTATCATTTAAACTTCCCATGACGTAAGTTATATTTAAAAATCAGCAATCCTCATGAATTTAGGAACACGTGCGTATCCCGTCACCATTCATGAGGCTCGATTCTAGAGTTTATAACGTTAGTTTAGAAAAATACACTCGACTGAGTATTAGCAGTTAAATTAAATTCATAAATAGCTACAATTGCCGTTATAAGCTAGAAATTTAATTTTTAGTCTGCTTTCCACTGAATGCTTCCCTAGAAAATATAATAGCCTACCACTTTATTTCTCTTCTGCGCTAAAGAAATAGATTAAAATGAATTAAGCGATTTAACACTTTAACACTCACAAAATCTATATATCTATCATATTAATTACCTCAACCACAGAATTACAGGTAGTCGCACAACTTAAGAATAAAAAATGCTGAAAATATTTCTGGAAGTCTAGAAGTTCGACAAATTGCCGAAACAAACTGAGATCTTCGCTAACAGCTATTCTGTTTACGAGCGACCTATCTACTGTGAGTCTATGAGCGAGAATGAAATTAAAGTTTCAAACTTGGCCAATATCTTAAAATCAGACAAAGGGCCCAAACTTATTTCGCCAAGCGAAATTATCTCCCCTACTCCCAACATTTACGTCCGCTTAACGCGTGTCGTAACTGTCACCTACTGACCACGATGTACGCGTGTCAGTTTCAAATCCCAGACAGCCTGACTCCATTGCAGGGCAGTTTTCACACTACAGCTGACCATGGCCCAAGTGAGCGCCGTGTCAGTTTGGGATTTTCCAGACAAATGTCTGGATACTGACCGGTGCAGATGTAAAGTATCACACCTCACCGGGACTAATGCCGAGAAGAAACTCGCGCGCTCGGTGAGAATGTAGACGATTTGCTACGTCCTATGTTCAGCGAACCGACTTATCACGCCTTCTGACGCCCTGCAGCCCTGACATCTACGTAATATCGTCCTAGCGCGATTCTCAGTTTAAGAGAAAGGAAAACAGGTAAAGTTTGCGAATTATATGAAAATAATATTCGCAAAACGAATTGATGAAAAATATACGGGAAAAATGAAATACAGAGATAATAAAAGAGAGAATTTGGGTGAACGAATAGGAAGAAGGTGTAGGAAATTAAATGAATATAAACCCTACGTGACACATCTAGATCACAGAGGTGAAGAGGTTGAAACATGGCAAGATGATCACTCCCTAATCCTAGTCAATAATGCCACAGATACTCCTACCTTCTACTCCAGAGGATGGCACACAACTTCAACACCAGATCTTGCCTTCGCCACCCCAGATATAGCTGGATCTATTAGTAGAGAAGTAGGAGACCAACTAGGGGGAAGCGACCATCGCCCAATCTTTCTTGCTGTCCAGAGTGCAACTCTCAGTACAGGCCCAGCCATTACAAGATGGAACTACAAAAAAGCCAACTGGGGTTTATTCATGCATCAGGTAAACACGCTGCTTATTACCCTCAAGGTACAGAACAGAGACATTAATGAAACGGTAAAAGACTTCAACAGATGCATACTACAAGCTGCAAAAGAAACCATTCCCAAAGGATGCCGGCGTAACTACATACCATACTGGTCCAGCACACTCCAAGAACTTCAGGAAGCTATGGACAGGGCTAGAAAGGATGCAGAGTCTCAGCCTTCACTTGAAACTCACAACAAATGGAAAAAGGCTGTAGCAGAGTTTCAGAGAACAAAGCTAGAAGAAAAACGGAAAAGCTGGAGAACTAAAACGGCATCGCTGAACCTTGAGAAAGACGGCAGGAAACTTTGGAGATTAGTCAAGTCTATAAATGAAGAGCGTTCCTCACCTAGGCAGACTATCACATTGGATGAAGGTGGCAAACTTTTCAGAGGAAAACAAGCTGCAGACTTGTTTGCTAGAAGATACAGTTCAGAAAGCAACTTACCCATTAACATAGATCATCACAGAGAGATAAGAAAAGAAATACCGGCAACCATGGGACAGACAGATACTCCTGCCCCAATGAGGGAACCCATCACACTAGGAGAACTACAGAACGCTATTTCCAAGCTTAAGTTTCAAAAGTCACCCGGCCCAGACAAAATCAGCAATGAAATGCTAGTAAATCTGAGCTCAGCAGCAAAGACAAAACTGCTTGAGATATTCAACCACAGCTGGTTGAAAGGAACGGTACCCCAAGTATGGAGAGAAGCCATCCATCACAATACCCATACTAAAGAAAGGGAAATGAAAGACCGAGGCTGCAAGTTACCGGCCAATCAGTCTCACAAGCTTTGTTGGGAAGACTATGGAGCGAATAGTCAACCACAGATTGAAATGGTATTTAGAGTCTGAGCAGATCCTGGTGCCGGAACAAGCTGGATTTAGAGAATGCTACAGTATAGAAGATCAAGTTACTTACTTGTCTCAAGCAATAGAAGATGCCTTCCAGGAGAAGAAAAAGGTCCTAACGATCTGGGTCGACTTCAAGCAGGCCTTTGACAAGGTGTGGAAAGATGGCCTTATTGCTTCTTCTTCTTCTTCTTCTTGCGATCGCATCTTTGATGATTACACCGTCAGACGAGTTCTCATGATGAATTCGACTGTTGTTTGAAGTTCCTCTTTAACTCCATATAGCTTTGAGTTTAGTGTTGAGTCATTGGGCCAGTATATCTTTCTTAACTGGTCATACTGAGGACAGTCCTGTAGAACATGCTCAGCAGTTTGTTCGTTTAATCCACATGTGCACAGTGGTGAAGCAGACAATCGTAGCTTGTGCATGTGTTTATTCAGTTTGTTATGCCCTGTCCTGAGTCGAAAAATAGTTGTCTGTCCCTGCCGGTCGAGAGTGTGATAGTCGTCTTTGGGTTGGTTCTGTTCTCTTCTGATAGTCTGGATAGCTCTCTTTTTCTCAAAGTACGTGACTTCATTATCTTCTTGTTCACATTCTCCTCCCTTTTTTGCAAGTTTATCTGCCTTTTCATTTCCGGGTACACCACAATGAGATGGTACCCACTGAAGTATGGTTCTCTTTTTGGCAGCTACCTTGTTTAGTTCATTTCTCAGATGCGGGAGTTTACCACCCTTGAGAGCTTGCAGGACAGACAGTGCATCTGTGAGGATGACTACCTGGTGGCAGTCAGAGTTGGTGTTATAAATCATATTTGCAGCTTGCTCTAGAGCTTGAACCTCAGCTGTATAGTTGGAACAGAATTTACCAGTGGGAATGTGCCTAGTCTCATAGTGGTTGTCAGGATATGAGATAAAGATACCGGCACCTCCATTCCTAACAGCATTAGTTGCTGATCCATCTGTATAGGCATGTATCCATGATTGATCGGGATAGCTTTCTTGGATCATACTCAATGTAGCAGTTCGTTTTTGCAGATCATTATACTCACATCCACTTGTGAGACCACTGACTGTTGTATTAATTTGGAGGGCACTGCTGGCCTGCTCCCATGGTACAGGGTATAGGGTGGGCTTCAGTGGTGTTGTCTTCATGGATAGGTCTTCTTGATGCTGTCTTATAAGTCTTTTCCCCCGATGCACAAAGCTGCTACGCTTTAGACGTCCCAATGCCAGATCATCTAGTCTTGCCTTCATTGGGTGCATTGGCATACTGTTGTACTTTTCCATCTGGATCATGGTTTTTGTGTCTCTTCTATGGGACAATGTCTGTAATCCAGCAACCTTCTGCATCTCTGTTATTGGTGTAGTTTTTCATGGCTCCTGTAATGAGCCTGAGAGCTTGATTTTGCACCTTGTCCAAAGACTGCAGATGTGAGTTAGCAGCTGATGACCATGCTGCTGAGCTAAACTCTAAGTGTGGTCTTATTACTCCATTATAAATCTTCTTTAGATTTCGTTCATTTGCTCCCCAGTTGGTACCTGCTAATTTTCTGAGTATGCCTAGTCGTCTTCGGGCCTTTCCTTCTGCATTTTCAATATGCTTATTCCATGTAAGCCTTTGGTCAAATGTCACCCCAAGATAGGTGGGGTAGCTTTCTTCCTTGATCACGGTTGTCCCTAGGTGTATGTTAGCTGATTTGTCCTTGGGGGCGAGGGAGAACAGTGTTGTGGAGGTTTTGTCTGTGTTATTGTGATAAGCCATTTCTCTGCCCATGACACTAGCATGTCTGCTGCCCGCTGCATTCTATAATTTGCTGTGGTGACATTTTCATCAGCGCACCAGAGTACTAGGTCATCTGCATATAAGGCAGCTTTAACTCCTGCAGGGAGATCTTTCACCAGGTCATTGATGTAAACAAGGAAGAGTGTTGGGGAAATTACTCCTCCTTGAGGTACCCCCTGATGGAGCAACACTTTTCTGCTCTGCAGACCGTCAAGAGTGACTCTAGTTCTCCTGTTATGCAAGTATGACTGGATCCATTTCATCATGTTGCCTTGGATTCCACTTCTCCTAAGTTTTGCAATGAGGCCATCTTTCCACACCTTGTCAAAGGCCTGCTTGAAGTCGACCCAGATCGTTAGGACCTTTTTCTTCTCCTGGAAGGCATCTTCTATTGCTTGAGACAAGTAAGTAACTTGGTCTTCTATACTGTAGCATTCTCTAAATCCAGCTTGTTCCGGCACCAGGATCTGCTCAGACTCTAAATACCATTTCAATCTGTGGTTGACTATTCGCTCCATAGTCTTCCCAACACAGCTTGTGAGACTGATTGGCCGGTAACTTGCAGCCTCGGTCTTACATTTCCCTTTCTTTAGTATGGGTATTGTGATGGCTTCTCTCCATACTTGGGGTACCGTTCCTTTCAACCAGCTGTGGTTGAATATCTCAAGCAGTTTTGTCTTTGCTGCTGAGCTCAGATTTACTAGCATTTCGTTGCTGATTTAGTCTGGGCCGGGTGACTTTTGAAACTTAAGCTTGGAAATAGCCTTCTGTAGTTCTCCTAGTGTGATGGGTTCCCTCATTGGGGCAGGAGTATCTGTCTGTCCCATGGTTGCCAGTATTTCTTTTCTTATCTCTCTCTGATGGTCTATGTTAATGGGTAAGTTGCTTTCTGAACTGTATCTTCTAGCAAACAAGTCTGCAGCTTGTTTTCCTCTGAAAAGTTTGCCACCTTCATCCAATGTGATAGTCTGCCTTGGTGAGGAATGCTCTTCATTTAGAGACTTGACTAATCTCCAAAGTTTCCTGCCGTCTTTCTCAAGGTTCAGCGATGCCGTTTTAGTTCTCCAGCTTTTCCGCTTTTCTTCTAGCTTTGTTCTCTGAAACTCTGCTACAGCCTTTTTCCATTTGTTGTGAGTTTCAAGTGAAGGCTGAGACTCTGCGTCCTTTCTAGCCTTGTCCATAGCTTCCTGACGTTCTTGGAGTGTGCTGGACCAGTATGGTATGTAGTTACGCCGGCATCCTTTGGGAATGGTTTCTTTTGCAGCTTGTAGTATGCATCTGTTGAAGTCTTTTACCACTTCATTAATGTCTCTGTTCTGTACCTTGAGGGTAGACAGCAGCGTGTTCACCTGATGCCTGAATAAACCCCAGTTGGCTTTTTTGTAGTTCCATCTTGTAATGGCTGGGCCTGTACTGAGAGTTGCACTCTGGACAGTAAGAAAGATTGGGCGATGGTCGCTTCCCCCTAGTTGGTCTCCTACTTCTCTACTAATAGATCCAGCTATATCTGGTGTGGAGAAGGCAAGATCTGGTGTTTGAGGTTGTGTGCCATCCTCTGGAGTAGAAGGTAGGAGTATCTGTGGCATTATTGACTAGGATTAGGGAGTGATCATCTTGCCAAGTTTCAACCTCTTCACCTCTGTGATCCAGATGGTTATAGCCCCAGCTCTGGGAGTGGCTATTAAAGTCTCCAACTGCTATAAAGTTGGTGGCTGGTACCTGTATAGAGCTGAGACTCAGGGGTTTGTTGTTCGGACAGTAATAGTTCAGGAGTTCTATTTCCATCTTGTCTACCTTTATCTGCAGCAGCTGATATTCTGCTCCATCCATGAAGGTTTTCCTTTCGTGTGCAGGAATGTTATTCCTTACAAGAGTAAGTACTCCTCCTTTTCGTCTATCTTGTCTGTCGGATCTGAAGCATTGATATCCCCTTATTTTAAAGGTTTGATCTGCTTTCAAGTGAGTCTCTTGGATACAGCAAACACTGACTTGCTTCTCATACAAGATGTTTTCCAGCTCTGTCTTTTTGCTGTATCCAGCCTGCTTGCTGTTCACTCCCTCTGCATTCCAGTGCATCATGACAAGTGGCACTCTGGGTTTCTCTTTTTCTGTTTTGTTTTGGTCAGTAGTTCTCCTCCGCCGTCTGTTGACTCCACAAGACGGTCTAGAGGGTCCTCCAGTAGCTGAGGGTGGGCTCTGTCGAGGCTCAGAGCCCGGCACTGCACCTGCCTGGTGGAGCTCCACAGGGCGAGCACCAGAACGAGATTTATTTGACGGTGTACTCTCCATAGAAAAAAAAAAAAGCGAGTTGCATGATACTGTGGTTTCCGGTGCGCCTTCTGGCCCAGTATCTACGACTTTAGCACCTGTTCAACGGGAGAGTGGGCTCATCCCTAATCTGTTTATGTTCCCAGTAGTAGACTATTCGCAAGCAGCCTGGGGGTGTCACTGCTCTGCGCGGACCTTGTTTACCGAGGCGGCGTCCGAGCTCGTATGGTGAAAATATGGTTGCGTTATCTTCAAAATAGCCCTGTCTTTCCCGTGGCTTTTCTGCCATCCTGCAACTTTGAGTTAGGGAGTTCTGAGCTCCAGTCTCTTTCCCAGGCATTTTATCCTGGCCTGGCACGCATACAGAGGACCCCACTTCTGGTTCTAAGTTAGCAGTTGGGGATAGGTGGGGTAGCACACTGTGCATTCCCCGTCATCCAGGGGGCTCTCCAACTATGCAGAGCTTGCACAATGCTGTGCTCTGGTTCTGGGCTCTCCCAAGGAATCCTCACGTCCTGCACAGAGCCACTTCCCGATACCCACCACCTGCCAACCCTCCATTGTAGAAATCTCCTGCATGCGGCCATCCAGTCAAGAGCCAGTATTAAGTCTGGTGCCCAAGTGATCCCCCCAAGCTCAGTGTGCAATGCTGGGTTCTCATCATGCTGCAACACAGGAGGGATTGTGATGCTCAGCCATCTCTCTCAATTCTGCACCGATAAGTGACATCGGGGACTTAACTTTGCCTCAGTACTGGGAGGCCCCGTTTCCGGGTACACCACACACAGCCAATTGAGGCAACGGTCGCCATGGGCGTGATAGACGACAAACAGTGAAGAATGAGGCAAGAAAGCATTTAACCCATGAAGTGGGGGTGGATTGGTGCAGACCAGAGCATGTACCACTCGCCGGTGGGTTCTGCATCTACACCTATAGGGTTCCACCCACTCCTCAGCCCATTTAGTCTGGCCCCTCACCCAGGACCTGTCCGGCTTGGGTGACCCTGCCAGGAGTAAAACTCCCGCCGGCATAGCTCCCGGGATCATTGAGGCGCTCAAGCTCTCCAACCACGGCAAGGTAGGCTTACATGTGGAGAGGGCCTTATTGCAAAACTTAGGAGAAGTGGAATCCAAGGCAACATGATGAAATGGATCCAGTCATACTTGCATAACAGGAGAACTAGAGTCACTCTTGACGGTCTGCAGAGCAGAAAAGTGTTGCTCCATCAGGGGGTACCTCAAGGAGGAGTAATTTCCCCAACACTCTTCCTTGTTTACATCAATGACCTGGTGAAAGATCTCCCCGCAGGAGTGAAAGCTGCCTTATATGCAGATGACCTAGTACTCTGGTGCGCTGATGAAAACGTCACCACAGCAAATTATAGAATGCAGCAGATATGCTAGTGTCATGGGCAGAGAAATGGCTTATCACAATAAACACAGACAAAACCTCCACAACACTGTTCTTCCTCGCCCCCAAGGACAAATCAGCTAACATACACCTAGGGACAACCGTGATCAAGGAAGAAAGCTACCCCACCTATCTTGGGGTGACATTTGACCAAAGGCTTACATGGAATAAGCATATTGAAAATGCAGAAGGAAAGGCCCGAAGACGACTAGGCATACTCAGAAAATTAGCAGGTACCAACTGGGGAGCAAATGAACGAAATCTAAAGAAGATTTATAATGGAGTAATAAGATCACACTTAGAGTTTAGCTCAGCAGCACGGTCATCAGCTGCTAACTCACATCTGCAGTCTTTGGACAAGGTGCAAAATCAAGCTCTCAGGCTCATTACAGGAGCCATGAAAACTACACCAATATCAGAGATGCAGAAGGTTGCTGGATTACAGACATTGTCCCATAGAAGAGACACAAAAACCATGATCCAGATGGAAAAGTACAACAGAATGCCAACGCACCCAATGAAGACAAGACTAGATGATCTGGCATTGGGACGTCTAATGCGTAGCAGCTTTGTGCATCGGGGAAAAAGACTTAAAAGACAGCATCAAGAAGACCTATCCATGAAGACAACACCACTGAAGCCCACCCTATACCCTGTACCATGGGAGCAGGCCAGCAATGCCCTCCAAATTAATACATCAGTCAGTGGTCTCACAAGTGGATGTGAGTATAATGATCTGCAAAAACGAACTGCTACATTGAGTATGATCCAAGAAAGCTATCCCGATCAATCATGGATACATGCCTATACAGATGGATCAGCAACTAATGCTGTTAGGAATGGAGGTGCCGGTATCTTTATCTCATATCCTGACAACCACTATGAGACTAGGCACATTCCCACTGGTAAATTCTGTTCCAACTATACAGCTGAGGTTCAAGCTCTAGAGCAAGCTGCAAATATGATTTATAACACCAACTCTGACTGCCACCAGGTAGTCATCCTCACAGATGCACTGTCTGTCCTGCAAGCTCTCAAGGGTGGTAAACTCCCGCATCTGAGAAATGAACTAAACAAGGTAGCTGCCAAAAAGAGAACCATACTTCAGTGGGTACCATCTCATTGTGGTGTACCCGGAAATGAAAAGGCAGATAAACTTGCAAAAAAGGGAGGAGAATGTGAACAAGAAGATAATGAAGTCACATACTTTGAGAAAAAGAGAGCTATCTAGACTATCAGAAGAGAACAGAACCAACCCAAAGACGACTATCACACTCTCGAACGGCAGGGACAGATAACTATTTTTCGCCTCAGGACAGGGCATAACAAACTGAATAAACACATGCACAAGCTACGATTGTCTGCTTCACCACTGTGCACATGTGGATTAAACGAACAAACTGCTGAGCATGTTCTACAGGATTGTCCTCTGTATGACCAGTTAAGAAAGATATACTGGCCCAATGACTCAACACTAAACTCAAAGCTATATTGAGCTAAAGAGGAACTTCAAACATCAGTCGAATTCATCATGAGAACTCGTCTGACGGTGTAAACATCAAAGATGCGATCGCAAGAAGAAGAAGAACTGGGACGATTCTTAGCTTCCGTTACATCCATGGTTTTCCTTAATTCGTTTTATCTACGATTTGTAGTAAATTTGGAAAGATCATTTTCACACTATCTTCTTCTTCTTCGTTCTCCCTCAGATGTCAAATTGAATAAGTTCAAAGAAAGCAATGGTCAGCCTGAGGCTGTTGATATCTCCGTAGATTTTCTCCAGGAATGGTACTGGTGATGGCCATATGCGTTTTCTCTGTTCCTCATATGTTGGGCACATTTGAAGCAGATGTTCGGCAGTCATTTTATCGGTGCCACAGTCACACTCATCAGTAGTTCCTATATTTAATTTGTTGTATAGATGGTATCTCAATCTGTTATGACCTGTGCGAAGTCTGAAGATTACCACTTGTTCACTTCTGCTGAGCTGGTAATACGGGTCATTTTTTGTGTGGCCTGGATGCTCTTCTTCCCACTTGTACCTGTACCTGCGCGTGATAAAACTCTTGGACTCCTCATAGGTTATGTGTCAAGTTGAGGAACTTTTCCCCCTTCCTTTGCCAATCTGTCAGCTTCTTCGTTTCCAGAGATGTTGCAGTGAGAAGGGATCCACTGTATCACGACTCTTTTGTATTGCTGACATAGTCTGTGAAGTGTTACTCTTAGGTCATCCAGTGTTACTCAAAGATGCAGCAATAGAGAATGCAGTCAGCGACCCATAGCTTGACTGCTTGCGTCAGGGTCAGCGAACCAGAGCTGACCAAGACCCTACTCTACCTCCACGTGGTGGTCCTGGAAACAGGCTGCATCACTGCAGTCTGGCTGAGAGAGTAGGGATCGAAGAGGGAAGACAAACCCGGTCCCAAAAATGCCGTGCTGAAGTCGGATGTGTCGGCCGAAAGGCGCAGATATCGCAGTTCCGGTGTAAACAGACACAACGCAACCAACGTCCTTTTCAGGGCGAACGAGGAAGAAGAAGAAGGTCATCCAGTTCAGCATTACTTTGACTTTTCAGCGTTGTAATCACTGACAGCGCATCTGAGAAGATAGCTACTGGTCTCTCTGAGGTTTCTTCTGTCATTAGAATTTCTGATGCAGTTATTAAGGCCTCTGCCTCTGCTCTAAAGTTACTTGAAAATTTCCCTGTTGCGACTGCTATCTTTTTTTGTGTGCCATTGCTTAAGCTACACTATCTTCTAATATGCTGGCCTACGTTTCCTCGCATATCCAAAATTAAAACACACAGCACTTATTCCTTTCGAATATAACAGCATGGCCTTCTCCTCCATAAAATGCACTAAATTCTATTACTTGTCTGTACTTCATCCGTTTGCAATTTATATAAATTCATGGTATCGGTAACACAACATTTCCTTCTCCCATTACGCCATTTGCAAATTTGCGCGAGACACACACAAGAGGGTGCGTGGTTTTGATGGGATGGTATATTTCTATACGATGAATGTTAGGGATTGTTTCACCATGCTACACAAAACACGTCGTAAAAAGCGCCCAGGTGTGGTTACGAATGGCGGTAGCAACTTCTTATGTAAAACAAGGTGCTAGATAAACCATCACTACAATGGCATATAAAGTGCTCTGTTTCAGACTTTCTGTTTCGTGCCTCTTAAGAAACGAAAAAGGGACCAGAAGAGAAAGAATCACTGTGTGAAATGAAATGGTTTGAGACGGGATGGCAAAATCTGACAATTTAAAAGTAAGAAGTGGTGTACTAAGGTTTATTTGGGGGAGCGGGTTCTTCAAATTGGTATCTAACCCCTCCCCACCCGAACCTTGTCCACGGTTTTTCGCCTAGTTGTCTCACTCGTTACATAATTTACTTTATTTTTATATACTACTGGTTAGAGATCGAACCCTTGAATTCACTCAAGAGCAAAATGCATTCATAGATAGATCTAACTTTGGAATACTTGCAAGAGCAACGTCTATTCATAGATCTAACATTGGAATCCAGGCAAGAGCCGCGAGCATTGCTTTACATCTCAAAATAGGATATACCGTACTACATTTATCATCTTTGGTTTCAGTTTATGACTGCGGCTGGCAAAGAATAATCCCGAAACGTTATTTGTTTCTAGTGTATCGTTCAGTTGTAAAATTCTTCTTATTCTTGTTTAACTTACTATTATCAGTATCACAGCATTACTCATTATTCAAACATATCGTATCACTACCGAAAGAAGTAATCTCGTCGAGATTTTATTCACTATTTCATTGCTGTAACTTCCTTGGCAAAATACTGATGTAGTTTGTCGTAAGCTTCTATACTGACGCAATTGATGATGTCAAAATAGTTTTTACTCGTATGCCTTGGATGACCATTCGCTTCTTCTTGGGATCCATGGTTGCCTAGTGACAAAGCATTCAGTGGCTGTCATGCCCAGTGACGTTTTGTAGGACAGCACTTTTTGGTCGGCCTCTCTATCGGTTTCCTTCTGGGGTCATTAGCATAGCAATTATGGTGATGTTGTCAGGATCTCTTCTGAGGACATTAATAATCAAATACTAGAGTCTACTGGTTATAGCGGTGTACATGTCGTCTTGGTTGCTACGAGTAAACAGTTTTTGACTGGTAATGGTGTTCGGCCCCAAAAAACTGGAGAATTTTCCGTAGGCAGGATTTAGTATCAACATCTGCAGTCATGACTTTAGTGGGCCCACTCAATTCACGCCCACGGCAGACGTGCTAGATCGAAAAGTTCATCTGTGTGTTATCTGAACAACGAAGTATGCATATTATTATAGGTAAATGTTTACAGGACCTGTGTAGCACAGGCTTTCTTTAAAAAACCATAGTTTATTCACACTTCTCTTCGGTATTATCTTGTTTGTTGGGGAATTTAGTACACATGAAAAAAAGACCCGTATGACAGCAGAAGGAAGTCGACAAAAATATCGTCTCTGGAACCCGTCAACAGCAGGGGACTGCACCTAGAAAGATGGTTAGCAAGTGTTTGTGAATCAGTCATATATTTTTCGAAATAGTTACCGCTTGTTACACACAGTATTAATCGTGTTGAATAACGTACATGGTTACTAGCTCCGCACTGTACGTTATAAATATGCGTGGTCTCGTAGAAAGACTTGGGTATACCAAGACTTGTTTACACATACAGCAGACTGGTCCCAAAGAGCTAGTTGCGCAGAAACTCGGGGCTATTTTATTGTTACAGGTGTAGAGCAGGGGTGGGCAACATTTTGCGTCAGTTGCTACAGATGAGGCGAAGAAGTGAAATTCAGAAGACTGCTGAATAATTTATAGAAAATTTGGTAATCTTTACCTTTAGTGCCGTCGAGTAGGCCTATGTATAATATGTGTATTGAGATAGGGTTAGGTTTAACCCCAACCCTAACTGTAAATGATACGAAAATGCACATATTATACATACTCGATGGGAGCCGCGCTGGTGTAATGGTTACCACATTGCGCTGGCGATCAGGTGTTCAAGGTTCAAGCCCGGGCGTGGGCATTTGAAGTAGTGTCACCGACCGGGATTTTGACTGAATAACCTGAACGGCTCCTGAGATAGACCCTCTGTGGATGGGAAGTATGAAGGGCTAGAAGGAAAGTTCACAGGCTCCCCAGCCTCGCAATGACATGTCATTGGGCCGAAGGGCTGAAAGCCCAAGTGCCGTTGGTTAAGAAAGAAAGAAAAAAAAATACATACTCAACGGCACTAAAGGTAAAGATTACTGAAAATTTCATTGTATTTGGAAATTCAAAACCAATGCTTGAAATAACTTTACAACAAAATTTTACACATGGAGTCCTGGACTGTTAGGCCTACCTTTCAAAGTTCATAAAATAAATTTGAGGCGAAATTTCGGTCTCTGTACCTGACGAGCAGCAGACATTTTAGTTAATTTCTCAAATACTTGTGTAATGTAGCTTATCCTCTCTTTCCGTTATCCCAAACTTGTCAGTGGGAGAGAAATTGATCAGTTAAACTGAAGATCAGTGTGACATGTTCTTCGATGTCATACATATAAATTGCCTATTTCTTAAGAATTGGGATTCCTAACCCTTACTACTGAGCCTCTGAATTATTTTTTGTGTAGCAAACACATGACCCACTGCTATTTATTTCAACGAATTAATCTTTTTAGAATGTAAGACCACCAGCATTCCTGATCTCTAAGCTTTGTCGCATTATCTGTTTTGCCAGACCGGCATAGCAATAATTCAACAGTACACTTCTGACCCACTTTCATCATAATTGTTTATTTTTGCTCCCTATTTATCATGGGGCCACAACTACAGCTAGCCCCCTTGCAGGACACCTGCACCTAGCATTCACATGCTCTTTCAGTGGTGGTTTCTGTGGCAATTCATTTTACACAATGAGGTTGTTACCTCCATGCACAAACTCCAGTTAGTCACCTTGTACCCCACTAACAATACACCACTCATATCTCTCACAATGAGGTTGTTAACTCCATGCACAACCTCCAGTTAGTCACCTTGTACCCCCACTAACAATACACCACTCATATCTCTAAAGCACCATAACTTACATACTTAAATTAAACCTATATTAACTTCAAATAAAAAATCTAATGAAATTCAGGTTCATTAGTATCAATGCATAAAATTATTAGTTAAATCTGAATAAAATAATTCAGTGAAACACTTTAGTCTAAATTTAACAGATTTGTTACCTCCGAAAACGGCGAGTATCTGCCTGAATGGCGAGGGACACTTGTCTCTGTACAAGAAAATAGGATACTCACATAAAAATCAATGTCAGGTTAGACATTAAAAATAACCTGAGATTTCACCTCGAGTATTAGCGGGCGTATGAAAAAAAAAACCAGATTGATTAATTTCTGTACTTATAAGAATGTTGCAGTACTACTGTTCCCAAAGTATCAAATTTCAGAATTTTTTGGGAACTGCAAAGTAAATCAATAATGTCAAGAAGTTGAGGGCTTTAAAAATTACAGTATGATTCAAAGTTGACTGTTTCATCATGGATTTGTGATGCTGCAGGTGGGGGGAGGGGTTTATCCGGGCTACATTAAGCTGAAGCCAGAAGATTTGCACATGTAGGCCTTCTGCCATATCTAATATTCTTCTTGGCTATCTTTTAAAAAATGTCATCCAAGCGAAGTTGTTTCCCGTGCTTTGATCTTTCCTTGTCTAATTTGTTCATGTATCAATTAAAGATCCATTAGCTCTTGTTCTGTATAAGGTATATTTTTCTAGCCCAGGGGTCAGCAACTGGTTCATCTTGATCTACCAGTAAGTCCCAGGGAATAGTCAGGAAATTTTAACCTAGGTAAATTGTGGACTATGCCTTTCCTTCCAGCACTTAAACATGTAGTGTCCCTGTGGTTGTTGTTGTTTAACTAGGGTTTCTGAGCTTTTCGCTCTTTTGCAGCCAATACCAAGTTGAAGAGTCCTTGGTATTATCTACACTGTAGATCTAGGCTTTTTCTGTGGCTTTTCTGCCATTCTGAAATGTGTTGAGTTGAAGTCATGAGCTCCAGTTTCTCCAGCTTAGCTTGCATTGAAAGGATCATCACATCTGGTACCAACCTAGGAGGAAGAAGTGTGTGGAATACTGTGCATTCTCTGCCATCCAAGGGGCCTCTCTAAATATGCAGAGCTAAAATACTGAGCTCTCCCAAGGAATTGTCACGTCTTACACAGAACCACCTCTCAGCTCTTCCTGCCTATCATGGGGTCCATGGGTCCTCCTGCATGCAGGCAACCAGGTAAAAGCCAGAGTTACATCTGGGGCTCAAGTGACTCCTCCAAGCTTCGTATGCAATGCTGGGTTCTCAACATGTTTCACCGCAACGGGAATCCCTGGAAGTGTGTTGGTGACTTCAAGAGTCAATGAGAGTGTAATTAGCTTCACAAACAGAGGTTCACATCCAAATCTACATACTATAGCATTGTGCATAGCTGGTGGTCATATAGGGATGAGTCCAGATATGCCTCCATCCATGTCCCTTGGTTAAAAGAACTTTCACAACAGTCTCAGTGAAAACCCGCAAGCTAGTTGACTAAAATTCACTTTATTCATGAACTGCGTCAGATTGGCAGCAATATTTTGTTTGAAGTGATGTTAACATTTGGTAAAATATCATTTAGTTAGAATTTCCCACCGCTGTGTTGATGAAATTGTAGGAAACCGATCGTCAGGTAGAGATAAAAGTTACCATAAGGTTGCACTTATTAAATACTCTTGACACCTGATAAGAGGTATGATTTTATTAGGGTAGATGTTTAGAGAGCTTAGTGGTTCTAAAGTAGATCCCTACAACTCCTGGTTTGCTATCCACTGTTTTAACCCTTTGATTAATTGACCTAAAAACTCAGTAAACTTGCTAGTCAGCTACACCTGTTTCATCTTTATCACTGCTACCTTCATCACTTTCATTGTTTTTATCAGGATTTCTTCTTCTGCGTTCGTCGAGAAAAAGATGTTTGTTGCGTTGTGTCGCCATTTACAGCGAAGCTGCGATATCTGTCTGCGGCAACCCAGTAACCTAGTCTGGCAGTTATTGTAATTTCAGTTGCCCTCTAGTAATTTTGTCCTGATTAAAAGAAGTGCTGGACCTTCCATTCCCAGAAAATCGGCAGTGCACTTTTAGTATTCAACTGGGAGCCGCGCTAGCGTAGTGGTTACCACACTGCGCTGGCGACCGGGTGACCCAGGATCAAACTCGGGCAAGGACATTTGAAGATTTTTTGTCGACCGGAATTTGGACTGGATTAACTCGAGCCCTGGCGAGTACATTTGAAGGAGTGTCGTCAACCATGGACTGGCGGCTCCTGAGCCGACCCAGCTCTAATGGGTACCTTCGAAATCGGCGAGTATCTGCCTGAATGGTGAGGGACACCTGTCTCTGTGCAAGAAAAAAAGGGATACTCACGTAAAATCAGTGTCAGGTTAGACATGCTAACCTGAGATTTCGCCTTGAGTAATAGCGGGTGTACGAAAAAAAAAAAGTATTCAACTACTTAATTTAATCTTTAAAAGTTCGTCCAAGAAAGCTTTTTAAAATTAAAAAAATTGTTTACATATACATCTTGACACAACATATTATACGTGTTTGACTTAATGTTTTTGAAGTTGTGAGTTTTATTTGAAAATGTGCAGGAGTTAACTTGTTGGTAGTAAAACACAGTTGTTCTTAGGTGTTTGACTTTAATTCAGTATAAGTCAAGTCCATTTAATGTGAGGTAAACCTGTAAAATGAAGAAGAATGGTACGTTTCCTAAGAAAAATCATATATTACATACTTTTCATCAATGAATGCAGCATCTTTCATCGTCTGCCATTCAGCTCCCTGTGGAACACATGCGTACAATCATTTCATGTGAACTGTCCAGTGCCATCTTTTCAAGTTCTTTCCGCAATGATTCTGTCTAAGCCAATTCATGGGTTGTATCATTTTAATTTATTTTTCATGCTTTTTACTTGGTTCTTACTTTCTTTCCTTTGTGTTGTTTGTTCTTTGACCCTGATAGTGTCAGCGCAGCCAGAAGCAGGATGAAAGCATTCAGTTAAAAAAAAAGGGTAGTCCTGAAGAAAACGAGGCAGACATCTGAATGAAATGTGACCAGACTGCATGCCAGGCTTGAGTGTTTGTGCTAGATCAGAAACTAGTAATTAACCCTTTCTGTGATGCTTCATAAGTGATAGAAAAAAATGAAAACTTACTCTGATACTGGGAAAATGACATTACTTTCTTTTGTCATTGATAACAAAATAACCTAGCCTCTGTTGGAGTGTTAAAAATTAAGTTATGAATCCACCAGTGACATTAGCTTTTTTGCATTATATAAAGTGTTGCGATTCTTGGAATTCTTCCTTGTTTAATATCATAATAAAATGCCATGGAAATGCTGATGGAGAGTTTACTTTGTTGTTTCATCATATTGGGCCGTTTCATGTACTGATTTTTCACTAGTGTTTTTGACATGTTTATTTCAGGGTAATGAAAACAGCCTTCCAATGGAACTTTGTTCCACATGTGAGTACTTCACTATTTTTGACTCTTTAGGCAATATTCAGGGTTCGTAGCGACCTGGAAAACACACACAAAAATTCCAGGCCTTGAAAAGGCTAGAAAAATGGCTAAAAGCCTTGAATTTCCCGCATTGGACCTGGAAAAAAAATACGAATCGAAAGTTGGATGCTTGGCGCCCATTTTTCGATTATTGTTAGTATTTTTCGTTAAACTTCAGTTACCGTAGAATTTTTACTTCCCTTTGCGCACTAAATCCATTTCCTTGCGCTTTCGGCAGTTTGCGTTAATGATGTGAACGCACAAATTTGTGTGTATGAATATTGACCATAAGTTATTAGTCTAAAGATTATAAAGCATTTACTATCCATATTCAGCAAGTGTTGAAACTTTTTTGGCACATTGGATCAATTATAATGCTTATACACTTCTTACAGAATCTAGTTTAAAAAAAACAACATTACAGTTATTGTTAACAATTTCTCTCTGTTGATGACAGAAGCAGACCCAAATGTGATACTGGTTAGAAAGCTAGATACCGATTGCAAAAGTATCCATGACCTAATGGCTGTAAAATAAATTATTTTCAGCAGCAAAATAGTAAGATTTGTGAATCCTACTTTTGACATTGCCAAATGCAGATATGATTTAATCGATTTCATTTACCAAAAGAGTATTTAATCAAAAAGCTTGCTGGAAGCCTGCACTAAGGCAACAATGTACTCTTTCAGCAGTGGTACATGCAGCAATTAGTTTTAAAGATGAGGTTGGAAGTCCCATGTACGACCTTACATTAATCACCTTTTATAACATGCTAGTTGTATTGGTTGTTGTTTGGTTCTGTAATGAGAGGTTTGTGATTGTTAAAACATCTGACCATTTGATACAGAGTGTGCGACTGAGACATCTGTTGGTGAATGCCTGGGAGTTTAGATGTGCTTGTTCTTGGTGACATGCCATGTTTCTGAGCCATACAGTAGGACAGATTTTATACATTTTTTTTGTAGAGCCTAAATTGTTTTTTTCCAGGAAAGCCCTGTCGAGTTCCACACTAGGTTGAGAAAGTTGAATGCAAATGTGGCTTTTAGAATATTTATCCTTCAGTTGACATACTGAGTTGTTCCTTCTTTGTTGATGCTATTTCTCACGTAGGTAAAGCTGTGCACTTCTTCTGTCATCTGACCTTTGATCTTTATTGGTTCAGTTTGCCTATGATTTATTCTCATTTCCTCAGTTTTATTTACATTGTGTCACACTATGCTGTTTCTGTCGTATCATCTTTGTCCTTTCCTGTATGTTCCACCTGGGAAAAAAAATAGGCTTGACTGACTGTCAGTGCTTAATCGCGGCTTATATTGCTTTCTATTTTCAGTTGATGTGGATGAAATCAAACGGCTGGGGAAGCGCTTTCGAAAGTTGGATCTGGATCACTCAGGAGCCCTCAGTATTGATGAGTTTATGTCATTACCAGAATTACATCAAAACCCACTTGTTCAGAGAGTGATAGATATATTTGATACTGATGGTAATGGAGAGGTTGACTTTAAAGGTATGGGAACAAATATATTAATAATGATTTAATTCAAAGTTAGCTCTGCAGAGATAATTTCTTGAAACAGTGGCTGTCAAGAGCAACTTTCTGGCATGTTAGACCAGTAGTTCTGAACCTGTTTTGGTAGTTACCCTGTAAGATAGCCAATTAAATCATACTTAAATACCTTCCAATTTAAAATGTCAAAAATATTAAAAGAAAAAGAAACAAATGATATTTTTTGGACACAAAAACTGATGGAAATAACAATTATACTTCACAGGACTGGATTTCTGGCTCGCTATGAATTAAAGATTAAATTCTAATTGTGTTGGTGGATGCTGTTTCTTATTGATCAGTTTTGAGATGCCAGGTTATGGCACACTTCGCATGTCATGAATATGATTCAACTCCTTTCTTGCCTTATTTTTAATGCCAGCCATTTTAGAAGAGTCAGCCACACAACTGTACATTGAAGGTGACAGAATCAGGAGTGTGAAAGCTTTGTTAGAGTGAATTGGGTATTTACCAACAGGTTACCAGGTCAGAATTCAAAAAGCTTGCTTTCAGTTTGTTATCTTCTCACAGGTCCAACTCTTGCCATTACGCTGATATTCTTGTTTTTCATTATTCTTTGTGCTGTGAAAATTTTTTTTTATAATTCATGCATTCATGCCATAAGGTTCCAAATCCAGAGAGTATCCCCTGAGGAAATATTTTATCTTCTTTTTTTTTGGATCCTTAGCCTGGCTGACAAAGCAGTCAGTGGGCATCACGCCTAGTGGCGCCTTGTAGCGCAGCAACAAACTGTCCCCACTTTGCCCGGTCGGTGACCATCCTTCGTGCAGTGCCCCAACTCTGGTTCATTCTTAGCATCTCGGCCTCTCTGTCGCCGTCCTTCAGGGGTCTATAGCATAGCAGTTCTTGTGATGATGTCAGGGTTTCTTCTGGGGACATGACCAACTCAGTTCTAGAGTGTCTGCAATGATGGTATGCATATATTTTTACCGTTTAAGCAATTCCTAGTTGGAGATGATATTGGCCAAAAAATTAGGAGAATTTTCCTTAGGCATGTTGTATGAAATGACGATAATTTGGACATTTCTTTTTCTGTAACTCTTCAGCACTCAAAATTTAAGAAAGAAAGAAATGATTTTATAAAAAATCATATTTTAAGATAGATTTCTGGGAAATAGTGGTTCTTCATTGGAGGTTCTTGAAAAAGCATTTGTTTTTATTGAATGATTGTGGGATTTGTTTCATGACTGTTTATTTGTTGATTATCAGCAAGTCCTCATAAGGTCGTGCTATTGATCAGATGGTATTGCAGTTGAACCTTGATAATCCATACTAAATCATCTTGATTTTCGAACATATCAAAAATAACTGTTCTGGATACTAAAAAAAAGGGTTTAGTAGTAAAAAGAAATTGCTGAGTTGTACTAAACATATTTTTATTCTTTGGTAACAGGACAAATAGAAATTTCGACAGCACAATTTTTGAACTTTGTTTCTTTGTGGACTCTCAATCTTGTCAGAAAGAGTATTTGCTTTGGACAGCATTCAGTTTGTTGCTCATATGAAGCAATCACAGTCTTTAGCACGGCGAATACCTCTGCATGAAGCGACCAATTTATATGAATCAAGTTTAGATGCACAAATTTGTTTTTTGCTTGTTTTTAACATTTGTTATAGCTGACTTTCCAACATTGTACAATTTGGCTAAAGTAGACCTGCTTTGTCCTTTTTAACGTCTGTTTAAAATCTCAAATTTCAGTTCTATTGTTGAAAATTTCTGCTTCCTTTTAGAAGAAGAAGACTGCATACAAACCGTCCGCTGAAAGTAAAACTCTGTAAACACCAGACAGTCATACTCCCAGTAAGCAAACTGACACACTGACCGGATGAATTGGAGAGTTAAAAATTGACAATGTCCATTTGGAGAATTAAAAATTGACACTGTCCGTCTGCAACTATCACCTCCAAGAACACATTTTCTTTTAACTCTGACACACTTCTCGCTTTCCGGCAGCGGCATTAAAACAGTGCTGACTCATTTTGATTATTGCTGTTTTTGGATTATTGACATTCCGATTATCGAGGATCTACTGTATATGCAGTGTCATTTGTTGTAATGTGATCCATATATTATAGCCTTTTTTAAGCATGTTGTCTCAGTTCCTGCAAGTTTTATGTACTTTTGTGTGGAGAAAAAATGTGAGATACAGTAGAACTCCATTTATCCGAACCCCAATTATCCGAACATCAAATTATCCGAACACTTTTTCCAGAAAAAAAAAATCAATCGCCACCAGTCACGTTAGACTACATTTCTGAATCTTTTCATGCGGCAAGCTTCAAATGTGTGCGAACAATTTGTAGAGGATGGGTTGAGGTAATGGTCGGTCGCTTACGTACAGGAAGTCAGTTAGATCATAAAGTCAGTTAATATCTGGTTTCCCACTCCAGTGTACGTGTGCGTTCTAGGCAGAACACTGGCTAAACAGACAGTTCAACTTAAAATAATTGTGTCCTGCTACTACAGCAGAATAATTTTGGTGTACAAGTATTTCTCTGTGCGATATGGCATCTTCCAGTAGGCCTAAAGCATATAAAAGGAACCGCAATGTTTTGTCAATTGAAACGAAAACAGAAATTATCAAGAGACTAGGAAAAGGTGAAACTGTGTCTTCACTTGCGAGGATTTTCAATGTTGGGAAAGCTACCGTCTCTGACATCAGAAGTAACAAGGATAAAATTATGAGTTTTGCATCGAAATTGGATAGTGAAAATGGGTCGAAGAAACGTAAAACCATGAGAAATGCGAAATATTTGAAATTGGAAGAGGCTTTGTATATATGGTGTCTGCAAAGAAGAAGCAAATCGGAACCTATCTTTGGCTCTCTATTGTGTGAAAAGTCACTTCAGTTCAACAGTCAACTTGACGGTCCTCCTGACTTTAAGGCTAGCCAGGGATGGTTAAGAAACTTTAAATCTCGTCATGGCATACGAGAACTGGAGATTCAAGGGGAATCTTTATCTAGCGATGCAACTGCGGCTGAAAATTTTAAAGAAACATTCTTGGCTTTTTTGGAAGAAGAAGGTTATTCACTCGATGATGTGTATAATGCCGATGAGACTGGCTTATACTGGAAATCATTGCCTCAAAAATCACTTGCATCTCAGCGCGAAGCAGCTGCCCCTGGGTTTAAAAAGTATAAAGAGAGAGTAACAATTTTGGTAGCCGCGAATGCCAGTGGAAGTCATCGTTTACCGGTGCTAATGATCGGCAAAGCCAAAAAACCACGTTGTTTAAAGAATGTGACATGTCTCCCATTGTGCTACAAAGCACAGAAGAGTGCATGGATGAATAGTGAAATATTTCTTGATTGGTATACAAATCAGTTCATCCCAAATGTGAAGAGGTTGAGAGAACAAGAAAAGAAAACTGGAAAAGTAATTCTTCTACTGGACAATGCACCATCTCATCCAGAGAAGGATACATTGAATGCAGTTGATGAAAATTTTAAAGTAATTTTTCTGCCTCCCAATGTAACAGCACTGATTCAACCAATGAATCAGGGTGTTATAGCAAAGCTTAAAAAGATGTACAAGAAGGAAGTCCTGCGTCGTTTATTGTTGGCTGAAGATGAAGAAAGTGTGGTGGCGTTTTCAAAAAGCTTAATCTCAAAGACTGCTGCTATATGTTAGCTGATGCTTGGACCACCCTGTCACAAGATAATCTCAACAAGGCTTGGAATAGATTGCTTGGGAAAAAAGGAGGAAATGAAACTACTGCAGTGGACACAAATGATGATTGTATAAATGAAGTTGTGGAACTGTTTCAATGCCCGGATTTTCGGACTGTGACAAAGATGATGCACACATGTGGCTAGAAGATGATAATGATTCTGGTTTTCAGTTTTTGAATGACGAAGAAATTTTGTCTTTTGTGCAAGAAGAAAACCAAATACATGTAGTGACCGATGACGAAGACTCCTCAGAAGTACATGATGTACTTGTAGATTATGAAGAAAACCCAAAACGTCGACCAAGTCCTGAAGAGGCCTTTATAGCACTAGAATCAGCGATGGCTTGGTACGAGCAAGAAGATGACAGCTGTCCTACACAGCTTCTGCTGTTGAAGAGAATGCGGGACTTTGCAGCCAAAAGGAGACTATCCAGTTTGGTGCAAAAGAGGATTCCTCATTATTTTAAATAGTGGGCTACATCTGTGCAAGTACATGTATACGTAAGTTGCGCCTGGTTTTGAATCGTTTGTAATGTTATTTTGAAAACATTTCTCTTTCTTAAAAAAAAAAAAAAAAATTAATACAAGTAGTACATGCACTGCAGTGTAATGAAAGATTTTGGTGATACAGTGATCTAATACAGTGTGGGTATTATTATTACAGTACAAGTAAATATGTTTTATAGTATATTTTTCTTGTGATGGTTAATTATTTTTAGAAATATGTGTACATGTACTCGATACATTATGTAATCCAATTATCCGAACATTTGATTATCCGAACGATGCTCGGTCCCATGGGGTTCGGATAAATGGAGTTCTACTGTATATATATATATATATATATATATATATATATATATATATATATATATATATATATATATATATATATATATATATATATATATATATATATATATATATATATATATATGTCTCAATGGAGAGTGATAGAGAGGATGACATATAATTGCTATTGCTATGCTTTCTTCCACAGAATTTATTGAAGGAATTTCACAGTTTAGTGTTAAAGGTGATAAAGAGTCAAAATTAAGGTGTAAGTATTTTATGTTTCACACTAATAAGATTAAATAAAAAGTTAACAAGTCATCATTTTGATCTACTGGTTTCATTTGTTTTTGTTAGTGTTTGTTCCAATGGATGATATTAGCAGAACGTAATTTTAATTATATTTTCTTATTAACTAAGACTATTGGCTTTACTCATATGGAAAGGAAATATGCATTTTAAATAAGAGACATGCGTAAATTATGTAATTGTTGCAGTATGTTTTTTTTCAAATTTTTCTGAATGTATTGAAGGGAAGGGAGAAGAGATTCAACATGTACCGAAAGATTAAAAAGGTCTGAGTAAATAAAAAAGGAGGGAAATGCAGTGTGCTACAGAAAGCAGGGAAAATGCCATGAAAAAATGGAAAGAAGGAAAAGACTGATTACATGGATAAAGGCTAAAACGAGGGGGGGGGGGAGAGAGTTGGTGTACATTGATCAAGAGGATGGTGGTGAAATTTGAAAATGTGAACAGGAAGTGGTCTGTCACAGTAGACCATTTAGGCAGTGGACAGAAAGGAAATTTTACAGCCAACCTTCAGTGTGAAGTAACGGTGAAAACTGCATTCTTCTTCTTCTTTGATCCTTAGCCGCCAACCGTCAAAGCAGTCAGTGGCCATCTCGCTTAGTGGCGTCTTGTAGGGCAACAACAAATTGATTCCACATTGCTCGGTCGGTGACCATCCTTCGTACAGTGCCCCAACTCTGGTTCATTTTTAGCATCTCAGCCTCCACAGTCCTCCGCCAGGTTGTTTTTGGTCGGCCTCTCTTTCGTTTTCCTTCAGGGGTCCAACGCATAGCTGTTCTTGTGATGGCATCGGGGTCTCTTCTGAGGACATGGCCAACCCAGCTCCAGCGTCTGCCAGCTATGATGGTGTGCATGTCCTCTTGCTTGCTCTGAGTAAGCAGATCTTGGTTGGTGATGGTATTCGGCCAAAAGATTCGGTGAATTTTTCTTAGGCATTTTGTGTGAAAAGAGGACAATTTCGACATTTCCTTCTCTGTAACTCTCCAGCATTCTGCACCATAGAGAAGCACAGAAAGCACAGAAAACTGCATAATAGGAAGTTTAAGCGCAAAGGATGTGGGTAGTACCTGCGTATGTGAAAGATTCACATACCTTGGTAGCACACTATCCCAGAACATCGTCATTGATGATGAGGTGAACACCAGAATCTCCAAAGCCAGCAGCACATTTGCACCAACGTTTGGCATCGAAGTGGCATTAGTCTACAGACAAAGCTGAAGGTGTACAGAGCTGCGGTGCATCCAGTGCTGCTTTATGCATGGGAAACGTGGACTTTATACAGGCGCCACGTAAAGAAGCTATAACCACTTCCATACAGTCTGTCTCAGAAAGGTAATGAACATCAAATGGCAAGACAAGATCCCGGATACCACTGTTCTTGACAGAGCTGGTATCCCTAGCATTGATACTATTCTGATGCAGTCACAGATTCGCTGGGCAGGTCATGTAGTTCGCATGCCAGACCATCGACTGCCAAAGATACTCTTTTATGGTGAGATGCAGAAGGGTAAACGCTCCCATGGTGGCCAAAAGAAGCGCTTCAAAGACACGCTTAAGACTTCATTGAAAACCTTTGACATAAACCCTGACACATGGGAAGCTGCTGCGCAAGACTGAACCGCTTGGTGCACATCTCTTCGTAAAGGTGCAGCGGCATGCGAATCATCCAGAAGAGCAGCAGCGGAACAGCGGAGACAAGCTAGAAAAGACCGTGCAATAAAACCTTCACATGAAGCAAACATTCCCTGCCCACACTGTCCGAGATCTTTCCAGGCCCGCATCGGACTCATCAGTCACCTTCGTACCCATAGACTAACCTAACATATTCCTAATAATTGGATGAACAGAGTGGTCTTCATCACCCGTGATGGACGAACAACATTTTTAGGTGAAATTAGCAAGGAAGAAATGAGCGTTTATTTTTAAAGCAGCTAGAAGCTGAGCTCATAGTCATTATAAATATGTAAGCCATTAGTTCTTTTTGTTTCATATGGAGCCACCACTGCTGCTGGTCCCCTTACAGGAAGCCTGCATGAACCAATCAAATACTTTTGTAGTGGTAGTTTCTGTAGCATTTTGTTTTACACAGTGAAGTTGCCAGTGCCATGCACAACCTCATATTAGCTGTCTTCTGCCTGAGGGATTAGTAGTCCTACTTCTTTAGTTTAAGTCTTAGGCTTAGATAATATTTCTCCATGAGTATTCTGAGCTTGGAAGATTCTTTGCAGATCAATTAATACCCTTTAGCTCCTCAAGAAGCATAGGCCTTCATGTCCTCCCATCACGTGCCATCAGCTCGTTCTTTCCGCATCTTCCTCCTCATTTTCACTTCTGTCTCCAGTTCTCTTCTTTGTGTGTTATTTTGTCTGCCTCTGCCTCTCTTGTCCTGGGGATTTCAGAACAAGGACTGCCTTGTAATGCTATCAAGTTTCCTCATTGTGTGCACTGTCCATCACAAGTGTCTTCTTCTTGCCACTTGTTCCACTGGTAGTTGTCTGGTTCTTGTCATCAGTTCCACATTGGTAACCTTGTCATTCGCAAGCACCCATTTATGAAAGTCTAGCTTTTTTGGTTATCGCTTTTATTCTTTGCAAATGCAGCATTTTTTGTTTCTCATTTGCCCCTTACAGTTCCCAGGGGGGTCTCTGAGGAGACAAAGGAAGAATAGGATGCTACCACGGGTGTGTCATAAGAGGAGACCAATATCTTCTTCTTCGCTCCCCCTCAGACGTCAACTTGAATATATTCAAAGAAAGCAGTGGTCGGTCTGAGGCTCTTGATATCTCCATAGAACTTTTCTAGGAATGGTACTGGTGATGGCCATATGTTGGGCACCTTTGAAGTAGATGCTCAGTAGTCATTATATCAGTGCCACAGTTACATCAGTATTCTTATCTTTAACTTGTTGAAAAATGGTATCCCAATCTGTTGTGACCTGTGCGAAGTCTCAAGATTACCACTTGTTCACTTCTGCTGAGCTGGTAATACGCATCATTTTTATTGTGACCTGGATGTTCTGCTTCCCACTTGCTCCTGTATCTGTGCTTGATAAAACTCTTGGCCTCTTTGTAAGTTATGCTTGTGTCAAGTTGAGGCAGCTTTCATCCTTCCTTTGCCAATCTGTCAGCCTCTTCATTTCCGGGGATGTTGCAGTGAGAAGGAATCCACTGTATCACAACTCTTTTGAATTGCTGACACGGTTTGTGAAGTGTTACTATTAAGTCATCCAGGTCGGCGGGGGCATAGGGGGTCTCTGAGGAGACAAAGGAAGGAAGAATAGGATGCTACCACGGTACGTCATAAGTGGTGACTAATATGAGGTTGTGCGTGTGGCTGCAAGAGCACTTGTGTGTGTGGCTGCAAGAGCACTTGTGGGCTTTGGAGCATGCTTCTTTGCAAAAGGTTCAGCTGCAGTGATGGCTCCATCATCTATAAGGAGGGAAATATGGAAATGATGATGATGATTTCTTAGTTTTAATAACTACATTTTGTTTCATTTTTTTACTCTTAGTTCTTTCATATCCATTTTTCACCCTGCTTCATATAGTGTGCTTAAATTGCAATGAAGTTGTATAATAAGTGATTTGGATACCATCTGCTCAGCAAGTTAAAGATAGGAACTACTGATGAGTGTTACTGTGGCACTGATAAAATGACTGCTGAACATCTGCTTTAAAGATGCCCAACATATGAGGAAAAGAGAAACCACATATGGCTGTCACCAGTCCCATTCCTGGACAAACTCTGTGGAGATACAAATAACCTCAAGCTTATCACTGCTTTCTTTGAAAATATTTAAGTAGATGTCTGAGAGTTTACGAAGAATAAGGAATTATTCTCATTTATTGTACATTTTACTTGGTTTTTTTTATCAACAGTTGCTTTTAAAATCTATGACATGGACAAAGATGGCTACATTTCCAATGGCGAGCTTTTCCAAGTGCTAAAGATGATGGTAGGCAACAATCTTAGAGACAGTCAGCTGCAGCAGATAGTGGATAAAACCATCATACATGCAGACGCTGATGGTGATGGCAAGATCTCATTTGAGGAATTCTGTGTTGTAAGTAATGACTGCTAGTTTTTTTCATGTTGCTTCACCATTGCTTGAGTTAAAAAAAAAAACAAACAAACATAAACCTGAAAGTATTTAATTTTAAAGTTTTCTAGGAATAAATCTGGTGTTCTGTTCATGAAGAGCTGTATGCATGGAGGCATATTTGGAGTCATTCTTATATGACCACTAGCTAAGCACAATGCTATAGTATACATATATAGAAGTGAATCTCTGTCTGTGAGACTAATCACACCCTCATTGACTCTTGAAATCATCCGCTCATTTCCAAGGATTCCTCCTGTGGTGAAACTTGTTGAGAACCCAGCAATGCACACTGAGCTTGGAGGAGTCACTTTAGCCCCAGACTTAACTCTGGCTTTTACTTGTTTGGTTGCATGCAGGAGGATTTCACTATGGACCCAGTGAAAGGCAGTGGCTGCTTGTAGGTTGTGACAATTCCTTGTGAGAGCCCAGAACCAGAGCACAGTATTTTAGTTCTGCATAGTTGCAGAGCGGGGAATGTACAGTATGCCACACGATTCTTACTCCTTGCTTGGGACCAGATGTGATGGTCCTTTAAATGTGAACAGAGCTGAAGAAACTGGAGCTTATGACACATTTCGGAATGGCAGAAAAAGCCTATATCTACAGTGTAGATAATACCAAGGAGTCTTTTAAAATTAGAATGGGCTGCTGAAGCGCTAGAAGATCAGCAGCCCTAGTTAAACAACAACTTGGAGATCTATAGAGACAATCATGGTGCATACATTTGTTATTAAAGTGTATCATGGTGCATACATTTGTTATTAAAGTGTATCATGGTGCATACATTTGTTATTAAAGTATGCACCAAAACAACAAGAAAAGGTAAAAGTAGTCCCATGTCAGATACTGCTGTAGGGGAATGAAGTGTTAGAGACTTCATTATACTAGGTCTAGCTTGTTTCATGAGGTCATGTGACCAGTTCCCTTCCTTGCTGGCTTTGCCTTCCATAATTCAAGAGCAGTCAGATGCTCATTTACTGCTGTGTGACAGTGCCGGTTGTTTCTTTTATTTATGTCACAAGGTTACTACTACTAGGTGCTATTGATATTACTAGGTGACTGAGGCAGGCCTAGTATTTAATTCAATGGTCAAACTTTCTTCCTTGACCTATCTTCCAAGATAGAGCTATCTCTTTAACTGGCCCTTTTCGCCAGAGATGGTGATTCCTGGATGAGATAAGGTTCGTCTTTTTCTTCAACCCAGACCACGTTCTTCTCTCCTTGTTGTTATAGCGACTTGCTCGTACTAGTGGTTTTAAGGCTATATATGTTATATAGGTTTAACTCTTTCTCACATACCCCCTCCACATCCTTTTATTGATTAAACCAACTTGAGTGTTGAATTTCCAAACATAATGGCTTTTATTTACATAATATGTGTTCCACAATTCTTATCTCATAAGGGTATGTTTCAATCTCCCTTTTATCCAGTCTTCCAGACTTAAGCTCAATGTATTTTTCCAAAGGTATATTATTATATTCTCTACCGTAGACTCTTGTCTAAAGCACTCTAACCTGTCAGGCCTGGCTCAATTGCATGCATCAATATCAATTCATAAATTACATATAAAGTTATATAATGTCAGGTGCAGCTGTGGAGGCATCTTCATACTTACTCTTTAGTGAGAGAGGGCATGAGTTGTTTCTCAGTAATCTAATTCACCATTTACTCTTCTGTCCTCTAATCTGTTTCAACCTGATCAGTCTTATACCCTGTTAAGAAGCATCTCAAACAAAACCAACTTATTTTGTAAATCCAACGTCGACAAGTGTTGTAGTATCTGGCTTCGATACTTACGTTGGCGAGAGAGCGCATAACCATACGACAGTGTTGCAAAACTCTGTGCAATTTTCTTGTTTAATAACCATGTCTCATCTTCTTTGTATGACAGCCCATCCTGGCTATCTGATAATAAAAGTTATCCACTTTTTTACGCTTTAATATTGCCTTAGCTTCAATATTCTCTTCTGTAGCTCGCTCCCTTAAATATGAGCTTCATTAGCATGTGACAATATGTTGAGCGTGTTTAAAAAAAAACATGTCTCTCCTCACTTAAGTCAAGCATAATTAGAGTCAAAGACCTCTTACCAGAATATACAGAAGTCCGTTACCTATCACTGTCTTACTATCACCCCTATGAGCTAATCCTAGGTTTAGCAGCACAAATTATCAGTCAATTCTAAGTGTTCTCCTGAATTTCCTATTACTACCTTTCTATATCTAGCTAATTCTGTAGACCTTCTGCAAACCGCAGGTTTCACATTTCTTGAGAGCCCAGCAAAACTTGACTTGCTCTGTCAACTTCTCTGGTAGGACTGATCTCCTTTCGTCCTTCAATTTCCTATCTGATGGTCCAAAGTTGTTTTAGTTAATACGATTGGTCCATTGTTCAGTTCACTCACCTATCGCCACGCTTAATTCTATGCTGTCAACCCCGTGAACTGTGCTACATAACTGTTTATTTCTAGTCACTATTTTCACGTGCGTTTCCCTATCCTAACTCACTAAACTTGTAAAGGGCGTTAATATTCATAGTTATTCCCCTTAGTACTTTTTACCTTAGTTTCATTAATCCTTCTATATCTTTACTAAAATTAATCTGATATGCAAAGTTGGTAAACTCTAATGATGTATACTTAGATTTCTTTAAGGTCTAAAAAGGTTCCCTCCCTTACAAAAAACACTACATTTTCATTCTTTTATCTCCCATGTTAGGAACAAATAACTTATTACTCAAATTATTCAAATTTCTAAAACCATTTTCTCATACTTTGTTATATTACCAACCCAAAATTTCTGTTCAACTGACTTAAACCTACAGTGTATTTTACACTGCACAACCACACGGTGACATATACGTCCCGGGGCCGTTCAAATGTATCCCGCAGGGAAACATTTGTGTTCTATCAAAAAAACTATTATCTATTTACCCCACTAACATCTCTAATACTATTACCATAGACGACTCGAAATTACAAGCAAATTAAATCGTAATAGTGACTATATTATAAACCTAATATCAATGCTACAACTAGAGCATCTCATTAATTACTACTTCAACATAAAATCATTACATGAATATATAAAAGGCATAAATGAACATTGTATTTACTTAATTCATTACCATCATCTCTCAAACAAGTAGTACCCAATAATGCAACCAAGTTTTATCCCTTGTATCTCTACATAACCAGTGCTATAAAAAATATATATATAGGGACGTTCATCCTCAGTGTAATATTTGCTTAAGTCCATGAGTAAGACTCCATATGACTAAGTCTGGATCATTTCTCATCTCCGTTCTCTTTTTTTTTTTTTTTTCTAGTCCTGAACACCTCTATGCCTGAGATAGGTACATTATAGCAATTAACATGCACTTAAGGTACTATACATTTTTTTTTTTCTCAATGTCAGTGTTGATCTTGTAGTATGCCATATCTTGTACCTTGGGAAGAAGTCTATTAAGTTTCCCAAGACTATGTGTAGTTATTGTAGTTTGTCACACTCTTAAGATTATATATGTCTATTCTAACATCTCAATAACATCGTACTAAAAAACAAGTAAACATTGTACTTAATACTTCTCAAACATTATCATTATACATTCTATTTATATACATATATATAGGGGCGACATGGTACTGCCTCTGGAAACAGAGGTTTGTCAGTCCTTAATATGTCTATAGTATCTGCCGTCAATGTCAGTATACATTGTAACGGTCAGATAGGCAGAGTAGTAGAAATATAATATATAGCGTCACCAAGCATGCATTACTAAACATCCCCAAAGTGACAGCAAGAAATGTGTTACTACGTCAGGATGTGATGTGCTCGGCTGATTCTAGCCTTGGATGCATCAGTCGAGTTACCAGTCATGTATGCAACTAATCACGCAAAATCTTACCATCTGTCTTGGGGCGATAGTAAAAGACCTAAGTCACTATTGTCAGAGCAGGATGTGCTCGGCGGATGCTAGCCTTTGATGCATCTGTCGAAACCGTAAGCTCAGTCTGTTACTATATACATGTACCCCTGTATGTCGGAGTTAACCAAAATTCAAGACCAAAATGCCTCAACTCAATGCGGACATGACCATGTAAGGATCATCTGTGTTGTATCTTACCCAACCAGTAATCAATACCAATTGTGGAGACATCTCATTTCGAAGTCACCTGTATAAACACTGTCATATGGAATAAGGCCCTTTATCTACCATCTAATGTGCGCCGCTCTGAGGGAGTAGTTTTTTTTCTCTTTTTTTTTTTTTCACTGCTGCAACACCCTGGATTGGTCTGTGACATCTGTCTTCTTACATCTTTCCTTCTTTTAACTGGTCCTGAACAAAATATATCTGAAATACATACCCATTATAAGTCAACCATGCACATTGTTCTATATAAGCTAATTAACAGTGCTGATCTGTTATGGCAAGCCTTGTCCTATGAAGAATCTTGTTATTGTCTCTCTAGAAATCTGTGTCTTTTCTAATCTTGGTATAAACTAGTTTGATCAGTTATAACGGTCTGTTTCTAAGCTTTCTTTATCACTGAAATATGTCATGTGATTAATCAAACTTTATCCTTCATCTCTATATGATCAGTGTACTTTCATAAGTTAATGCACTACACAGTTAAGTTTCTTTGCAAAGTTCTACGCTTCTGTTCACAACGTTAGTGTATTTTGTAAATGTCTAAGTGTATTTCGAACTATCACTAACCACTATGTTGAGCACTAATAGATCTGATTAGCTAACTAATTGTTGGATACCGTTGATAGAGGTACCGAAATTAAGCACTATAGCTGGGGAAGTGCTGTGAACTAGTACTATTTGCTGGGGAAGTACTTTACGGCGATTACACTGTTTGTATGAGTTTGGAGATCTCTTTTGCAAGCTCCATCAGTGTAAATTTCTCTACTGTAGAGACGACTGTCGTACTGATGAAGTTGATATCAGTTGTGATGGTATTTATAGTCGCTCTGCAGGAGGATGAGGACGAACGAATTTCTGTTGTTGTTGTCAGTATGACAATAGCTTGTTTACTTGATGTTTACATTCTGAGTTTGGTGTTGGTAAAGTCGTCCATTCTTTCAATGTTATTTTCTTTGCTTTATGTTGATAAGTCTGACTGTATAGGAACTATCATCTTGTCAGCAATATTGTTGCTAAAGTTTATAAGCTGTGCTGTAGGTCTTTGATGATGATAAGTTTTGTTGTTTCTCTGTGGTTGTAAGGATATCTCATCTTCATCATCCCAACTGTAGTATATAAGCTGGGGTTAGCTTGGCTAGTGGTTGTGGTTGTTGACTCATTCTTCCTTCTGTACGGCTCCGGTTCTGCTGCATAGTTCCATCTTGTTGCTTGTATGTCACTTGTCATCACCTGTTCGCTTCACATGATCACTGGGGATGCGACAGGTGTCACAGGGAATATGTTATGGCTGACGTAGGGATAGGGAATGATGGTTGTGACCATGTGACTAACATTGCGAACACTGATGTGTTGTCTTCGTGTAGTGCATCTAGTTTCTCATGTGCTTCTTGCTTCCTTATTTCTTCTGTAAGGCTTCGACTCCGCTGTAGTATGTCATTTCCCGTTGACTGCAAAGGTCTCCCATCTTCAATGTTCCGACTTGATCGTCTAGGCTGATGTCAACTTGTGGCTGGTAGTCATGGTTGGCTTCTGTTTCCTTCTGTAAAGTTCCAATTCGGCTGATACTTCTGAAGGTGTGAGTGATCGTCTTCTGTCATCACATGTTCGCTTCACATGATCACTGGGGTTGCAACAGGTGTTGCAGGGAGTATGTTGGGATTAACGAAGGAATAGGGAATGATGGTTGTGACCATGTGACTAACATTGCGAACACTGATGTGTTGTCTTCGTGTAGTGCGGCTAGACTCCTGATGTGATTCTTGCTTCAGTATTTCGTCTGTAGGGCTTGGACTCCGCTGTACTGTTTCTTCTTGTTGATTGTAAAAGTCTATTATCTTCCATGTCCCGTCTTGATCATATAAGCTAGGATTAACTTGTAGCTGATAGTTGTAGTTGATACTTTATTTCGTTCCATAATTGCTGTCTTCTTGTGGTGCTTCATCAAAATTCTAAGTCTGTATTTCTGCCGTCGTCACCACGACTTACTATTTCCGTCGTCACCACGACTTTTCACAAAAATTTTCCCGCCGTACTACCGCGGCCTGAAATGTACGTCTTACATCTCCTTCACTCTTCTACTGCTGTATCCTATTGGTCAGGTATACTCAGTTGTCCTGTGTGCGGTACAGACCTATTATACTAAGTCCTCTCAAGACTCAGCTGCTGCCGCCATATTGTTTATATTATATATGCTATGCCTGTACTCTCATAGCTTCCTGCTACTATCTCCCATTCTCCTTACTCATTCACCATCTCTATTAACTTCATCATCATGGCCTTAAGCGTTTCTAATGCTATTGTCTCTTTACTTTTCAGTGTTTCTATTCCCTCCTTACTTTTAAGCGTCTCTAACGCTATCAGTTTATCCATATCTTGAGTCCCTTCTATTATTCTGACTTCATTAACAACTTGTTTCCTCTCTGTCTCTCTGTCTCGTATATCTCCCAAGTTTTTCTCAACCTCCTTATTTCTTACTTCGTCAACCGTTTGCTTCGGTTTGTCTCTATCTTCCATTTCTTCCCTTCTTTCACTCCCTGAGTTCCTCTCAGGTTCTATGTCGCTACCGCGACCTCTAATTATATAACTCTTATTTCTCTCCTCCTCTCTTCTCTGCCTCTCTATCTCGTGTAACTCCAGAATTTTCTGAACTTCTCTGCTCCTTACTTCTTCAACTGTGTATTTCTGTTTCTCTTTTGCTGTTGCACCTTTCATTTTCCCTGAGTTCCTCTCAGGTTCTATGTCGCTACCGCGACCTCTAATTATACTCCTATTTCTCTCCTCTCTACTACTAGATCGGTATCTCCCTCGATCGTTAGTAGTTTCTCTACTTCTACTATTGTTTCTATAAGCTTCTCGGCTCGTGGATCGGTAACCGCGTCGATCCGTATCTCTCCTATCATTACTTCTGTTTCCCCGTGTTTCTAGTCCCTCTGGACTCTTAGATCGGAAATCCTCTCGATCTGTATTTCTCCTATCTTCATCGTCCATTCTCACCCCAAATTTTCTCTCAATTAATTCGTACAGTACAGCTACCTCTTCCTTACTCCTCGCTGCACCACTATTTCTTATCTTATTCTTCTTCCTCCGTCTGACCTCTTCTACGCGTATCAGCTTTGGTAGACGCTGTCTAACAACCGGCGAATCGTCTGACGACGACGACCTCTGTCTCTTCTCTCCTCTTATATTCTCTTGCTCCATCTCTTCTTGCATATCTGAATCTTTAGCTGATGTCTCTTCTGCATCTGGGGTTCGCTTTGGACCACTGTGTTGTTTAGTCTGTAATTGTTGCTCCTTTTGTTTCAATAGCTGCTGTTCATGTGCTCTGCTTCTCTGTTCTGCAGCTCTCGTATGTTTGTATGGTGCATCTATGTCATTATCAGCTCTGTTCCATTCACTTCTTATTGCTGTCGTATCCTCTAAGATCTCGCATGCTGACCTATTTGTATTCTATCTTCCTCTTGCGTATGTGTGCCCATGTCCTCTTGTTCGTTGTACAACCTTTGAGGAGTAGGGGTTGATCTATCATATGTTGTTTCCGGTTCTGCATGGATTTGTGCTCTTGTAACAATCTGTTTTCGCGCTAGTGTTGGTCTACCACTGTCACTGACTATGACCTCACTGGAAATAGTATCTATATCCTCATCGCTCTTGGTCATTTGAACTACCCAGTTGTCTCCTCTCGCAGTTACACCCCAGTCACTAACTTTGGGTGTTGTTTCTGTTTCGTCATCATGTATGGGTAGTGACGTACTACTATCTCTATTATATAGACGGTTGTCTCTGTATCTCAATCTCTCTATCAACTCTGTTGGTGGAATATCTTCCTCGTCTTCTGAATTCTCTCTGCAGCGAGTGAGGCGTCCTACAGCATCTGGTACTTGTTCTGTGTTGTTGTTTTGTTCATCATCAATGTCCTGCCCTTCATCGGTGTCATATTCGATAAGTGAACTGCTTGTTGACTCTGTAGACTCGTAATAAGTCAAAGTGGATTTTCGTATCTGTCTGGTATTCTATAAAGCTGGTGGTACTACGGGGCGATGATCATCTTTTTTCATCTGCGCTACATGTGCTTTGACTTTTATGCTCTTCTCCTCATTCCATAGTTCATAATTCACCGGTGTTGTTCGTTCCAACACTTTAAACCCATCAAGCCAACTATTATCCATCTTATCTCGGACATTCTTTTTGTAATATACTTTATCTCCAGGCTTAAATTCTTCCAACTTTGCTCTTTTGTCATGCTGCTTCTGCCGTTTCTTGAAGGCTTTCTGTGCATTATTATTTGCTATTTGGTGGGCCTTATACTTCTCTTGTATGATAATTTCAATTGGATCCTCACCTTGATACTTTCTCTGTGGTTGTAATAGATTATCTAATGGGAAGGTGGGTTCACGTCCATATAACAAATAGAAAGGTGAGCATCCTGTTATCTCATTTACATTGATTCGTATTGCTTCAAGGGCTTGATTGATATATAAGTCCCAATACTGGAGGTTGCCTTGCATATACTTGGCAAGAATATCATTCAATGTGGCATGCATTCGCTCATTCCGTCCATTTGCCTGCGGTCTGTAAGGCATAGTGGTGGTATGTTGAATATGTAGCTTTTGAAGCGTTCGTTTGAAAGGGTTACCAACAAATTGTTTTCCATTGTCTGTGATTATTCTCCTAGGGCACCCATGTCGTGGCATGAATTCTTGCAGAAAAAATTCAGTTATTGTTGCTGAAGTTGCATCCTTGAGAGGGTAGCTTTCAGGCCATACCGAATACTGGTCAACGATATGTAAAATGTGTTTGTTCCCGGATTGTGTGACTGTATGTGGCCCAGAAATGTCCATGCTGATAACTTCCATGGGGAAATGTGATTGTTTCATCTCTTGTTGGTCTCATGTTCCGTATTTTACAGGTTTTACAACCATTAATATATTCAGTGATATTCTTATACATGTTTGTCCAGTAGTATCTTTTCTTGATAACATCTATAGTTTTGTCTCGACCAACATGTCCATTGTCATCATGGAACTGTACCAGAATATGAGGTACTAGGGTTTGGGGAATTACTTTTTGTAGTGTACCTTCTTGTTTGTGGTCAATATGATACAAGGCCTGGTCCTTTGACTGGATAGTAAAATGTTTAAGCGATTTAGGGTTCGCTTCTAACTGTTGGATAAGCTTAACTATCTGAGGGTCTTTCCTCTGTTCAGCACCTATACCAAATGGATCCAAGTTCGTTGTCTCTTCAGTATCTATGTCTGATGTGACAATGCTATAGTCGACCTCTGTTCTATTAGAATTGATTACGTTGATTTCCTTTGTGTTGTCATTAATATCAGTACCCGCATCAGAATCTTCTTGCTGTGTAGTACCAGTGTGTGGGATCCTAGATAGAAAATCTGCACATGTATTCTGTTCACCTGGGAGGTGTTCAATGGTCGGACAATACTGTTGCAAGTTGATAGCCCAAACCTGTAACTTTTTTGGTTGTTCCTGTGTCTTGATAAGCCAATTCACCAATGGTTGATGATCTGTTCTAATGGTAAGTTTGGTGCCTCTGATGTAAAAGTCAAGTTTCTTTATGGCATAATGTATAGCGAAGGCTTCTCTTTCTGTAATTGACCATCTAATTTGTGTTTTGGAAAGCGCATGTGATATAAATGCTATGGGCATCTCATTTGGAATCTCTGGTGCAGTACCTGTTTCATCATCTTCCCTGTGCTGGACTAAACGAGCACCTATAGCTGTTTCGGAGGCGTCCGTATACAGAATCATCGGACGAGATATATCCGGGTGTGTTAGAAGTGGTAATGTTGCGAGTGCTTCTTTAAGATGATCAAAGGACTTCTGACATTCTTCTGTCCACTTGAATCGAGAATATTTCCTAGTGAGGGCGATAAGTGGTTCAGCGACTTATCTATATATGCTAATGCGAAAGGATACATTTCTTTTAAAACCTCATCCATTAATGCCATGTATGTCGCTGGGCTTCCCTTAGACCGAAAGGCATCACATTCCATTTGTAACTACCCATGTGTGTACAAAAAGATGACTTCTCCTTTGCCGCTGGAGTCATGGGAATGCACCAAAATCCTGAACGTGCGTCTAATGTTGTAAAGTATGTAGAATGTCCAAGTGTCGCCAGTATATCGTCAATACGTGGTAGCGGATATGAAATTGTTTTAGTTATTCTGTTCAGTGCGCGGTAGTCGCAGCAGAATCTACTTGATCCGTCTTTCTTTGTGACAATTACTATGGGTGATGACCACGCTGATGTAGATCTTTCAATGATGCCCGCCTTCAACATGTCGGTTATGGCTTTCTCCACTATCTCACGATTCTTCAAAGGAGTGTGGTAAGGTCTTAAACTGATAGGCTCCTCTACTGTAGTCTGAATGTCCATGTGTATTGTATTGGTTCTGCCTAACTCCATATCTGTTAGCGCGAAAACATCTTGATGTTTAGTAACAAATGCAGTAAGTTTTTTCTTATGTTGATCGTCTGCCTTCAATGTTGCCAACAATTGTGAAACTCGATCTGGTGTGCTCTCTGTTGTGTGCGAGTCTTGGCTTGACCATAGTGTCTTAACATATGTGTTATCCTCTTCTATTCTGTAACCATTGTTCCTAGTCTCTCGTTCCCTATTGTGATATCTCCAATGTCTGCGATTCATAGTCTCGTTTTTTCTAAATGGTTTGTCCGTGTATTCTGCTCTGGGTATTCGCCATGGAGTATACTGTCCATTTTTTCTATAGTTGTCATTTCCACACTGTCGTTCACTACGGCAGTAATCAAAGGGTTTTGAGTATCTTTCTCCATATCTCTGATGCATTTGTGGAGTTGAGTATCTGTTGTTGGTTATCCGCCATGGAGTATACTCTGATAGCATTCTGTAAGCGTTCCTTCCCCCTTGTCGTTTACTACGGCAGTATGTTGGTGGGGTTGGCAATAAGGAATCTGTAACCAAGTTGATATAATATGGCTGTCCCCTATCATTTGCTGCTTTTCTATATATTCCACCACTAGCTCTTCGCTGTATTATTTGGTTTATTCTTTGTACAAAGCGAGAGTGTTCATTGTATTTATTAATTGTGCCTATGTTTTCCTGTTCGTTTCTACACGCTCTCTCGTATGGTGTATCATCTTGACTATTGTATGTTTTTGCTCCGCATCTCTGGACACTGTTGCGACGAGTCGCATACTTAGAGTTATCCGCTCTCTGTCCATACTGTATTTGTTGACCGTTTTGTATATCCATTGACCTTGTTTGTTGTGTCAGTTTAGCAGTTCTATGTATAAGGTTCTCATTATGTGCTCTGAATCCTTTTGCTGGCGTTTTGTTAACCGGAGAGTAACCTGAGGTAGAGTTTCTGGGTGTATGTAGTTCCGAAGAATGATGTTGATTTCCAGCAACTTCAGGTGTTCTATTATTTCTTAAAGTGGTTAAGGACGATCTTTGTATTTTAGCTACTATTGCACCTCTGCGTATTGTTGTTGTTTTTCCTGAAGTATTTATAATCATGATTGGAAAATCCATAGAAGACGAGATTTCTGCGATGCCTTCTGTAACGAACATGAGAGGTTCATCGTTCAAGCCTTCATTATCCAAAGGTTCGATATTTATTGACTGACCCGGTTGAATGTAGTTAGAATTCTTTACTCGACCTTTAGCTATTACCAGTGTGTTAGGTTTCACTGTGACTGGGGCTGTTAACCGCACTAAAGATGCAATGTGTATGTCATCTTGTAGTGGTATGTATTCGCCATTAATCCTAACCTGATGGTTATCACAGTATATCCTGGCATTATTTTTGTTGAGGAAGTCTCTTCCCAGAATAAAGTTTCTCGACATCCTCGTGTGATTTATAAAGTGATGTGTAATGTTTTGTT
>JAMPIV010022981.1:0-31927 GCA_024509875.1 Oreohelix idahoensis | reverse complement strand
GAATCTATAAAACTATTCTGCTACAAAGTATAGAAAGAAAGAAAGACAGTGCGACAATTGAAAGTACGCAATAAAATCAGTACCACAAATGCACCGATTACTGCCGGAGTGAAACAGAGATCGAGAGGGGTCGCCCCATTCTGTCACAGGTATGTCGAATCCAATGTCGGCATCTCCGTTTCTCAACATATTTTGGCCACCCACCCACTTCCCACCTCATTTACCACTCATTTACTCTATTTGCGTCTTTTCTTTCTTCATATGCTGTCTTTGTCGCATCCAGATTGTATTTCCAGATTGTTCTCTTCTTAATATGTATCTTTCGACTCTAACCCATATATCATTCGTGTCCAGGTATGTTGTCATCCAGATTGGTTTGCTTCCGTAATATTGTTTCTCCACCCCTATCTTCTGTCTGTCTCATCCAGATTGTTTCTTCTTAATATGTTTCTCCACCCCAACACCCTATCAGGACAAAATAAAATAAGTTTGAGTAATTTAAGTTAGACTTTTTTTTTTTTAAATTTCCCTAATCATGACATTAATAGGTTGAATCCATTATTAAAGCATATTAATTAGCAATTTTGAAAAGGTTTTTAAAAACAGCACCGTATGGAATTTTATTAAATGGTGCCACCTTTTTTAAACCTGCAGGAGAAGCAGAAACATTCTGTACGACAAGTAGTAGTCAAAGAGGCTGAACTATTGTAAATTATCCACAGTAGATAGGATTTTATTTACAACAGGAAACAATTCTTATGAGTACGCGCTTATGTGGGTGCCTGGGTAGGTGAACATGTTTTAAATAAAATTTTAAAAGGCCCCACTTTTGGAGAAGGTGCTCATGGGGACTGGCTGCCCACTTACCTCCCTCGCACCCCCCGCCCCCCCCCCGCTCCCCCCCGCCCCCCCCCCCGCCCCCCCCCCCCCCCTTCCCTTCCACATCCGCACCCCCCTATCCGCCCCTCCCCCCCCGGCCCTCCCCCCCCCCCCCCCCCCCCCCACTCACCCCCCCCTCCCCCCCCCCCCCCCCCCCCTCACCCCTCCCCCAACCCCCCCCCCCCCCCCTCCCCCCCCCCCCCCCCCCCCCCCCCCCCCCCCCCCCCTCCCCACCCCCCCCCCCACCCCGCCCCCTCCCCCCCATACACCCATCACAATATTTATCGATGATCGTAGTAAACTTTAACAACCAATCAAATCGTTATCGCCTTTTTTGTAAGGACAAGAAAATTTTGGTTGAAGTGGAAATAATGCCTATTTTGAGTTTTTGACCGAACTTAGATAACTTATTTCTCAATAACAAAAGATACTTAAAATAAAAGGATTATCTCAAATTATAGCGCTGATATTGTTTAACATATACACATAGAGATTCCCTCATAGAAAAATTATCTTGACTTAGAAAAATTTAATTTAGTAATATTTTCACATCAGGTTAAGGTCAAATTTAATTACAAAAAAATTAACCCCATTTGAATGTAAAGGAATAACTAAAGAAAAGCTATATAGAACGATAGAGAATAATTGGCCGTTTAATTATCACTTTTGATAATTAAATTCGGTTCACAAATAACTATGATATAAAATAAACAATTTTGGTCAGATTAGACAAACACGCTTAAAACTGCTCAATTCTATAGACTATGAAATAGTTAACATTTTTGACTCGTCATCTGATTGATTGGGTGTAGTTTGATAAAAATTAACAACTTTTTGTAAGTTCCGCCATTATCCTATAAGCTTCCACGCCAAGCTGACATATTCAGAAAGAGACAGAAGGACAAGCCTTTGCCGTCTGTACTGAGAGCCGAGTGCTAGAGTTCTTTACTGCCTGGTCGCTTGTGTGTGTGTGAATATTCTTTACTTGAGGGTAAGACAAATAATTTTGTTTGCATATTTTATTAACCTGTAAGTAACAGGCTATTGTGTGCCATATTGGTTCGATACTGCCGAAAGGGATGTGTTGTGTCACGACTACCTAGGTAGGAATGTGTATAGAGCAGGCTTATTCGGAGTGAAAAATGTGTAAATATGTTTGCCATTGGCCTTAAAAATTTGCGACTGTAAGTGCAGTATTAATAAATTGATATTGTCTTTTGGAACGATACACTGTTCAAATAACATGTGAAAATATATAGGGAATGTTCGAATGAAGTAATCAACAGGTTACAAGAAATATTGTATCCACCATGACTATTGTATGGAAGACAAACAGGAAGGAGGGACATTAAAGTAGAATAAATACTGAAGAAGACTGATTACACCAAGCTGAGTGTAGACAAAGGAATTTAAGGTCTGGTGCGACTTGTTAGCATAAGTGGCAGATTCAGGTGGGTATTAATACAGTTTAGAGGTGGAATTGATAGAGGCAGATGTTACATAGAAGGGATTGTCCTTCTTATTTCAGGTTGTATTACAAAGTACCTCATTGCTGCAGTAGCCTGAAAGGAAGAACATGAAGGAGTGAGTGCTCATGCTACAATTTGAAGCTAGCTCCGTTTCTTCAGTCGGGAGTCACAACGTTGGTGTACAAGACTAAGATCAACAAAACAGCTGCAATAATCCTTTTACAGATAAGTCCTTTATACAGGCACTGATACCTCATCCCAAAACATAATTTCACATATAAAAGTATACCACCTGGGAGTGATGAAAATAACAGACCTTACAGTATAGAATTAATGATAATATCAAGAACTGTGGGTATATTCATTCCAGTGACTTTTTGCTGTACACTAATGGACAGAGTTTCCAAAAATATTTATTTGATGATGTAAATAAAAGCTTTTCTTGAGTTTGATAATTCCTGACCGAAATGTTTGAGGTTCAGGAAAATAAAATTGTAGATATACTTTTAAGACAGTCTTGCTTAATTATTCCTTAAAGTTAAAGTTCGGTTTTGAAAGTCATAACTGTATAATACATTGCCCTAGACACTTTGCCAAATAACAACACACAGATAACATACTCTTGGTGAGATCTCAAGAGGTAGCGGATAGGGACCCAGAGAACTTCATCATCATCAGTCCTTACTCTTGGAACTTACATAGCTGCACCTCACCTTGATTGTCTATACACCCTTGCTCTTTTCAGAGAAGGGGGTATTTCTTGTAAGACCAGTCTCTTATCTGGCACTATCCTGGTATCCTCTGATACATCTATTTGTCCAGGATATCTTATAATTAATAACACCTAAACCTCTTATCACATATTGGGGTCCTGTCCGGGAATATTTTTCCCACCATACCCTGGGGCTGTTACTAGAGGGAATAATAGATAAAAAATATAAAATACAATTAAATAACTTGTGGTGAAATTGGATGAGCTGTCATTGCCTATAGTTAATTAAGTTAGTAATAATTGCTAATTTATGATATAAGTTGTTAATAATTTGTGGACGAGTGAGAGAATGGCAGACTTGGCAAAATTTAGATCTGCTACAGTGCAGACGGAAAAAGACCTTGGCATGAGTGGGGACACTGATTCAGAATGTAACTTCTGCATGTGACAAATTTATAGATAGGGAAGATAGGAGGTTAGCTGAAGAGAAAAGATTACAATTAGAGGCTGACAAGGAAGCTAAGAGATTACAATTAGAGGCTAAAAGAGAGGCTAAGCAGATGGAGGCTGACAAGGAGGAAAAGAAAATGCAGAGAGAGGCAGAGGAAAAAAGATTGCAGATGGAGGCTGAAAGGGGGAAAAGAGATTGCAAATGGAGGCAGAGAAAAACGTTTACAAAGAGAGCATGAGTTAAGACTAAAAGAAATGGAACTTCAAGGACATATTCCAGAAAATGGAAACAGCCCATCTACCTCTGACACTAGTGTAAGTCAGGGGGTTTCAAACTCCGCCATGAATTTTCATTTAGATCCCTTTGTGGAGAAAGAAGATGACATTGAATCATTTTTGAATTGATATGAAAGACTAGCTACTAACTACGGGCTAGAAAAGGAAAAGTGGAGTCTAAAATTATCTCAACAGTTGAGGGGAACTTCGTATGAAGTTTTCTCCAAATTAAGTAAAGAAGATCAAGAAAACTTTTCACGTGTCCCCTGATCTTTCAATTCTTTTAGTCATATATGAGAAGAATGAAGTTCGCAAGTTCTGCAGTTTATCATTCGTTTAGAAAGAGATTTAGAAATAGAAGCAGCTGTCTGGATAAACCTACCACTGGTTTTCTGCAAGATAGAAATTCTACTTGGGTAAAATGGACTAGCTCTGGGTGAAAACATTGTCTACTTAAAGGAAATGATTATGATTGTCGCAAAATTGGTTTCAATGCATTGCAAACGTGGTTTCGTGTAGTTTACAGACCATTCACCGATCGATTGTCATAGGGCCGGCCGCTTACAAAATGGCGGTGTATCGGCAAAATGAATTTATAACTATTTAATATCTGCAATGATAAAATAAGAGCATAATGGAATCTTGGGAGAAGGATATCACCTTATATAATTCAATACGAGAGGATTTAGTCATAACTGTATTTAAAGCGAAAAACGGTGTATTTGGGCTTATTCGATTTTCATCGTTAAATTTAAAAAAGAGCATAATGGAATTTTTCCAAATAGGGTGTCACAGTTAAGCCGAAGACGTATCCCCAAAATTTAAATACTTAGAGTCCTCCAGACATAGGTTGTGTATAAACTGTATAAAGGATTCTAAGGACATAGGAATTAATCTTACGGATATAAACAGATTACGGATGGAACAGTTTAGCCGAAAAAAACTGTAAACCCAAGAACAGGGAAAGTTCTAAATAACTAAAATCAAGATGGATGAACAGTGTTGTGAAAATTACGTGGATAGGATATATAGAGATATATCGGATGTATAATATACAAGATAGGATGGAACAGTATGGATAATATAAAAGTCGAGGATAGATACAGGATATAAGTTTAGGCATCGCACAATAAATGAAATCGCTGTTTCGGAAAGGATTTCAGCCGAGTCTTAGTTTGACGTCAGACTGTGCAGAGCGATACGTCAGCCCCTATATTATATAGCTGGATCGGTAAACTAAAAGGCGAAGAAAAAAACAACGAACTGTTCAGTTTTGTCATCTGGAGGCAGAGTTTCGCCACTACCCCTATACCATATGAATTGTGAGCGGATCGCCAGAAAATTTTTCAGACCAGTATCTGAAGTCTGGGGGTAAGCGAAATTATGATAACTACCGTGTATAATATTTTTTTAAATTTCAGGTTCGTGTAGACTTCACAAAATATGCACGAAGAATATTCATATGATCTAAACATGTGCTTTGTGGATGATTGTTGCTTGTACTAAAACTAATCACAACTAGCCCCACAGCCAAATGTAGATAACATCTATCATAGTAAATGCTGTATCTCGTACGAAGATAAAGGCAGTCACATAGCAGAGATTGTCATAGGCAAATGAATTGTTAGACGCTTCATCATGGAAGATACCGCTTTTACGAGGTTAGGTGACTAGTTCCCTTCCTCGCTGCCTTTTCCTTCCCTAGTTCGAGCGCACAAATCTGCTTACCAAGGGAAAGACTGGAGAATAAATAGGAGTGGTTTTCCTACAGCCAAGTTTCAATTCAACAACTATGTAGTTGTACTACTGAAGAAAGCAACCTGATCGTTTGGTCAGTTGGGCACTCACTTTATCTATTTGTGTATTAATTTTGTGTAGATGCTAGGAATGGCTTCAGTATTTAAATTTGTACCTGATATGGTTTGGAAAGATCAAGTTATAAATAAGTAAAGGATGTACAGGAGCGGAATAAATCAGATGATGTTTATTACTGATAATGTTAATATTAATTCTGTATCATTGAAATGATGTCCATTACTATGACTGTATAACTTTGACATCTGATGACTGACTAGTCTGACATCTGTGCTAGTCAGCTACAAGTCTAGCCAGATACTAACCAAGGCTGATATGATGTTTCAGGTTCCATGAAATAACTCAAACCAGACTGGCACGTATCAGAAGCCTGTGTTGTTCATCAGAGGCAATCCCACAAAAGTGCAGGACCCCAAAGAGTGAACTTCAACTGGTCAATCACATCCCTATAGCTGGGTCTACCAAGTCTGATATCTACAAAGGACAGTTCAGTGTCAGCAGTGTCAAGTTGAAAAGATAAGTGTCAGTTAAGACACTGACCACCCATATATGAACAAACAGCCAATAGTGAGAACAGTATTAAAACCATTAAAGCATTCAGTCAAATGAGGACAGTAATGTGTAAAGTCAGAGGACTAAAAGAAAAGTGATACAGTTAAAGTGATTCTAGTTTTCAGTAACTTTATTATTCAAGATCTGGAAGTCTACACAGGCAGTAATAGTAATTGTGTGAATAATTTTTATATAATTTTATGCTCTTTTCCAACTAGCAGAAATAGAATATTAGTGTAAATATTAAAATATTTTAACTGTACCTGAGGAATTATTCACTTCTTACATTTTGTGGTTACAGTAAATGTTCATTTTAATTATCCCCTAGACATTTAGTAATCATAAGATAGTCACAGGGAGGAGACATCTTAAATCCTGGTACAACTTCTTACCAACTGGCCAGGGTTTTCACAGTCTGACTATTCCTATGATATCAATACACCAGTGCTTATTTCTAAGACTGGGGTATTACTTGTAAGAGCAGAACTCTTTACTGGCATACTATTCTGGTAGCATATGAGATACCTGGTTATCCATCTACCAACCCTATTCTTACCTAAATAAATAATTTTAATAACCTCCCGCTACAATGATGGAGCAGTTAAGAGAGTCCATGGCTACAGACTTGAGAAAATTTCTCAAGGAACAAGGTGCAGAGAGGTCGGGGAGATTCTCAATGTTGCTGATAGATATCAGGCAGCCCAGTCAGAAGTGGCTGGAGTTAAAAAGAAACAAGCTGAGAGTAATAAAACCCCACAAAACCAGAATAAGTTTGAAAATAGGGATCAACCCCATAGATTTAAACAAAGTTATGATAGACCTAGGTTTGATCCTAGAGACAGAAACCCTCAGGTAAATGAAAAGAAACCTTACAGACCAGAAGGAAAATGGTGTAAGATTTGCAAGTTAAATAATCATTACACAAAAGACTGTAGGAAGAAAAACCCTCCATATTTCGCTGCATGCTTTAAAACAGGAAACAAGGGAAAGAAGGAACTGTCTACAGGACAGCAAGAACCTCATCATCCCCCTGTATATGAAGAAGTAGAATGTAATGGGGCCACTATCAAGTGCCTTTATGATACTGGATTGGATTTTGACTCAGTCGTGAGTTCTAACCTAGTGCACCCAGATCAATATACCACAGAAACAGTGGAGATACAAAGAGCAACTTAGGATATAGCAGCCATGACACTTCCCATTCCAAGGGTAAATGTAAAAACTCGCTATGTGGAAGGAGTGATTAGAGCAGCAGTGATAAATGAACTAATCTACCCTCTGATATTGGGGTGTAGATATGTGTTTTTGGGAAGTCCCAAAAGACCAGTGATTATGGCAGCAGTACAGACCAGGTCACAGTCAAGGAAGGAGGAAGATAACCCAATACATACTCATCCAGGGGAGATGAGGAAGGCACAGGCTGAGGATAAGTCATTAAAGCCGTGTTTCAGAAAACTACCAAAAAGCCATATCACTCCAAACAAAGGAGAATTTTATATGAAGAATAAGTTGATGTATAGGAAGTCTGGAACAGGATCAAATGGTCATGGACAACTAGTTCTTCCCTCTTCATATAGGGAAAAGGTGATGGAGTTAGGACATGCTATCCCCTGCAGTGATCATATGGGGATTAGCGCCACAGGACAACGTATAGCTTGTCATTACTTCTGGCCAGGGATAACTGAAGATATAAAAAGATATGTCAAATCCTGCCCAGAATGTCAAAGGGTAGCTCCAAAACATTGGACTGCATCTGCAACTCTTGGTGAAATGCCAATCATGGGAACTCATTTTGAGAGAGTTGCAGTGGATATTGTTGGACCTCTCACACGAACCAAGAGGAGAAACAGTTATATTCTTACTCTGGTGGACACTTGTTCTATGTGGGGAGAGGCAGTAGCCCTGTCATCAATCGACTCCAAACATGTGGCACAGGCGTTACTTACAATATTCACAAGGTTAGGATTTCCCCACCAGATATTGACTGATAATGGATCCCAGTTTAAGGGGAAACTAACTGAGGAAGTTTTCAGGATCTTTCAAGCCAGGCACTTTCACTGTAGTCCGTATCACGCCCAAGGGAACGGGCAAGTGAAAAGGTTCACCGGGACACTTGTATCTGTCCTGAGAAAGTTGGCACATAAAAAACCGGACACATGGGATCAATACTTACCCGCGGCTTTGTTTGCTTATCGGGAAGTCCCCCATAATTCCACAGGAATGGCACCGGCAACCCTGTTATTTGGCCGGCCCATTAAAGGTCCATTGGAAGCCTTATTGAGGACGTAGACAGATGAGAAGGCAGAAGAGACTGAAACTTCATCATATCAGTATGTGAACGAGTTGACCACTCGGTTAAAAACTGGCTGGAAACTAGCAAATGAAAATCTGAGAAAAGCCAGAAAGAAGCATGCTGAGTACTATAACAGGAAAGCGAAGGATAGTTAGCTTGCTGTAGAGGAGAAGGTGCTTCTTCTGTTACCCGGCAGCAGCAACAAACTTCAGATAGGATTTCAAGGTCCATACACAGTTTTGGAAAAGGTATCTAGAACTAATTACAAGATAGACAAAAGGGAAAGGAAAAAGTCTATCATGTGAACCTCCTCAAGAAATATCATGATAGAAGAGTTTTGTAGGGTGCACATTTAATGACCTTGGCCATAGCCACTGAAATGAAAAATGAACCTCTCACCTCTTATGAATACCCCCTGAAACCATGCAAAACTCCTGCACAGGTAAAAGTTGGCAATCATCTGACAAAAGGGCAGAGGGAGAAGATTCAGAAGGTTCTGGAGAATCATACAGACTTGTTAACGGACAAACCGGGGCACACTAACTTGTTGGAGTATGATATGAATTTACTAGACCCAACACCCATCTGTATGAGAGCCTATACTATCACATTCGCTAAAGAGCAAGCTTTAAAAGGAGAGATAGAATATTTATTACAAGAAGGAGTTATTTCTCACAGTGAATCTCCTTATAGCTCCAGTGTGGTATTGTTGAGAAAACCCTCTGGGGAACATAGGCTGTGCATAGATTACAGGAAACTGAATGCTGTCACAGAAAGTCAGGTGGATCCATTACCTGATACTAATCAACTGTTGGCCAGATTGAATAAGGCAAACTATTTTTCCAAGGTAGATCTCAGTAAGGGATATTATCAGATTCCAGTGAAGCCTGATATTCGACATTATCTGACCTTTAGCACATCGGAAGGGCACTATGAGTTCAATATGTTTCCTTTTGGATTAAAGAATGCTCCGAGTGTGTTTTCTAGAATGATGAGAAAACTATTGGATCCTCTGAAAAATCCATGTATTACCAATTTCATAGATGACATTCTCATTGCCACGGAAACGTTTGAGGAACATATAGACTCCCTAAATATGTTATTTGACAAACTCAGGGAGGCAAATCTGACTGCTAGACCTACCAAATGTTGTATTTGATGCAAGGAATTGGAGTTCCTGGGACACACTGTACATCAGGGGAGCATGACCCCTGATCCTAAGAACTTAGAAAAACTACAGAGAGCACCTAGACCACAAACTAAGAAGGATGTGAGATCCTTTGTCTCACTGTGTGGATTCTATCAAAAATATATCCATAATTTTAACTCTGTGTGTGCTCCTCTGACAGACCTAACTCGTAAAGGGAAGCCAGATAAAATAGAATGGTCAGCAGAATGTGAGCTGGCATATAATGAGCTGAAACAAAAACTCACCAGTAAGCCCATATTGAAACTACCTGATTTGAGTCAGGAATTTGTGGTGAGAACGGACGCTAGTAATGTGGGATTGGGAGCCACGTTGTTACAAAAGTCCTCATCACCAGAAGGAGAATTGAACCCTGTTGCGTATGCCAGCCGCAAATTGAACAGAGCGGAACAAAATTAATCAACTGTAGAAAAAGAATGTTTGGCCTTAGTTTGGGCAATAAAGAAATTCCAAATTTATTTGTATGGTAGGCATTTCGTGGTCCAAAGCGATCAGCAGCCCCTGGTATTTTTTGCTCAGGCAAAACATGGTAATGCACGATTGTTAAGGTGGTCTCTTCTCATACAACCTTACTCTTTTACCATTGAGTACATTCCTGGATCGCAGATCGTTGGGGCAGATTTCTTGAGTAGGCACCCACCTGTAGGAATCCAGGATCACACTAAGGCATAGGGAGTCAGTTTGAACGTGGTTGTATACAGATATGAAAGCATCACTAGTGGTTCACGCTTTTCTAACTGGGGAGATATGTAGTGAAGTGAATCCGTATCACAACACGCTCAAATTCCCCGCTTAAAACGAACTAGCTATCGTAATTTTAAATCTATAAATAACTACAGTATTTGAAATTTGTCTGAGGGCCCAGTCAAATTTACCGCCAACAATTTAAAGAGAGTATTTGAATTTTTCTAAGAAAACAAGTTAAAAGTTCCCCCCCCCCCCCCCCCCCCATACACCCACCCCAATATTTATTGATGAATGTAGTAAACTTTAACAACCAATCAATTCTTTACCTCCTTTTTTGTAAGGACAAGAAAATTTTGGTTGAAGTGGAAATAATGCCTATTTTGAGTTTTTGACCAAACTTAGATCATTTATTTCTTGATAACTAAAGATACTTAAAATAAAAGGGATATCTCAAATTATAGCACTGATATTGTTTAACATATACACATAGAGATTCCCTCAGAGAAAAATTATCTTGACTTAGAAAAATTTAATTTAGTAATATTTTCACATCAGGTTAAGGTCGAATTTAATTACAAAAAAGTTAACCCCATTTGAATGCAAAAGAATAACTAAAGAAAAGCTATATAGAACGATAGAGAATAACTGGCTGTTTAATTATCACTTTTGATAATTAAATTCGGTTCACAAATAACTATGACATAAAATAAACAATTTCGGTCAGATTAGACAAACACGCTTAAAACTGCTCAATTCTATAGACTAGGAAATAGTTAACTTTTTTGACTCGTCATCTGATTAGTTGGGTGTAGTTTGATAAAAATTAACAACTTTTTGTAAGTTCCGCCATTATCCTATAAGCTTCCACGCCAAGTTGACATATTCAGAAAGAGACAGAAGGACAAGCCTTTGCCGTCTGTACTGAGAGCTGAGTGCTGAAGTTCTTTACTGCTTGGTCGCTTGTGTGTGTGAATATTCTTTACTTGAGGGTAAGACAGATAATTTTGTTTGCATATTTTATTAACCTGTAAGTAACAGGCTATTGTGTGCCATATTGGTTCGATACTGCCAAAAGGGATGTGTTGTGTCACGACTACCTAAGTAGGAATGTGTATAGAGCAGGCTTATTCGGAGTGAAAAATGTGTAAATATGTTTGCCATTGGCCTTAAAAATTTGCGACTGTAAGTGCAGTATTAATAAATTGATATTGTCTTTTGGAACGACACACTGTTCAAATAACATGTGAGAACATATAGGGAATATTCGAATGAAAGAATCAACAGGTCACCAGCAATGTTGTACACACCATGATGATTGTATGGAAGACAAACATGAATGAGGGACATTAACGTAGAATCATTACTGAAGGAGACTGATTACACCAAGCAGAGTGTAGACAACGGAATGTATGGTCTGATGCGACTTGTTAGCACAAGTGGCTGACCTAGGTAGGTATTAATACGGATTAGAGGTGACATTGATAGAGGCAGATGTTACATAGAAGGGATTGTCCTTCTTATTGCAGGTTGAATTACAAAGTACCTCGTTGCTGCAGTAGCCTGAAAGGAAGAAAGTGTTGGAGTGAGTGCTCATGCTACAACCTGAAGCTAGCTCCTTTTTCTTCAGTCAGGAGTTACAACGTTGGTGTACAGGCCTAAGATTGACAAAAACAGCTGCAATAACCCATTTACAGATAAGTCCTTTATACAGGCACTGATACCTCATCCTAAAACATAATTTCACCAATAAAAGTATACCACCTGGGAGTGTTGAAAATAACAGATCTCATAGTGTATGATTAGTGATAATATCAAGAACTGTGCATAGAGACTTTCCAGTGACTTTTGTTGTACACAAATGGACAGAGTTTCCAAAAATATTTATTTTTTCCTGTAAATAAACTTTTCTTGAGTTTGAGAATTCCTGTCCCAACAAGATTGAGGTACAGGAATATTAAATTATACATATATCTATATATTCAGACAGTCTTGCTTAATTTTCATTAAAGTTAAAGTTCTGTTTTGAAATTCATAACTGTTAAAATACATTACCCTAGACACTTTGCCAAATAACAACACACAGATAACATACTCTTGGTGAGATCTCAAGAGGTAGCAGATAGGGACCCAGAGAACTTCATCATCATCATTCTATACTCTGGGAACTTACATAGCTGGACCTCACCTTGATTGTCTATACACCCTTGCTCTTTTCAGAGAAGGGGGTATTTCTTATAAGACCAGTCTCTTATCTGGCACTATCCTGGTATCCTCTGATACATCTATTTGTCCAGGAAATTCTATAATTTATAAGATCAAAACCTCTTATCACAAGGGTAATACGTGACCTTTTGTTTTACGCACCTTATTTCACAAAGAACATTTTGAAAGAACCACACCCGACCTCAGCCTGCTTGAAAATGATTGGAGCATTTATTTAACTTCATAACAAACTGATGCATGGGAGACTAGAAATAAAGCCTGACACGTTTCAGTGTTATTCTAATGTGAAAATCGCTTGCCAAGATACCAGACCTTGCTAGAGTGAAGCCTAGAATTCAGAATTCCTTCTTAACATTACCGGACACCTTTTATTTGAGAATCTGGACGGACTTTCATAACCCAGGAAATCTCTTTCATATTAAATAAGGAAACCGGGACTGAGGAAACTGAAGGACGACACACGAAGTCAGAGAGGGAACTTACTAAATTAACGACACCCCAAACGCGTATAAGAAGCCAATTCAAGTCTCTTTTATTCATCTGAGCATATATTATGTGAGCCAGGATTGACTAAGTTGTCATTTTACATTTTATAACACTAGCATGTGAACTAACATATATATGTATATTGCCATGTGAATTTTAATATGTGAAAATCCTAGTGGATGTTCAAGTCATTTGAGGCTGGCAACCTCCGCGTATAGAATGATGATTCATGAACCACCACTGCACGGGCTGATGATTGCTTTAATGCAAGTCTCGTAGAGAGAACTAACAGCATAAATTAGTTCCAAATTCCATACGGAGCAGGGAGGAAAAGATGAAAGAAGTGATGTACATGTTAATTATAATACTTACAACTTCAAGCAGTGTAAATGTCCATATAAACACTTAACATTAATGTAAGTTTTTCAAGCTTTAAACCAGTGTAAATATCTATGTGAAAATATTCATTTTAAAATTAATGAAAGTTTCAAACTTTTCAATCAATGTAAACATTAATGGAAACATATTCAATTTATATTATGAACACTTTCAATCATTGGAGATGTAAATGTAAACATACTCTATCTGTATTATTAACCTTTTCATTTAAATGTAATGTAAAGCTAAAGCTATTCAATTTAAATGTAAAGAAAGTTTATCCCGTGAGATTAAATTTAATTCTCATCGAGGGTAAATTGTGAGATAATTGGGATGATAGGATAGAAGAGGGGGCACATAAAGTATGTGTCGGGAAACACAATAGTGAGAGCTTTTCGTTACTTTTCTTTATCATAGTTATTGATGGTACCAGCAGAAAGAACTATCTCTGGAACCAAGTGAAGGTAGAAGTGGACTGACGTTGTGCGAGATGCTATCTGAAATGAGTCTTATAGCCAGTCGCAGGACCAGCTTGGCCGTTACTCCTTGACATTCTAGGAACGTGCGGTGCCTTTAACCTTGACCAGCGACGAGCGAGAGCAGTTTACACAGTACCCATCAGCTGGAGTAGAAACTACTATTGGCAGCTAAGTGAAAATTATTCGCTGCCAAAGTGAACTTTTCCCCCATCATCTCTACTATAACTCAATGATGAAACTTTTCTTCTAAACTATTCAATTTATTTTTAAACTGTTAAAACCAAAAGTTATTATTAAATTTTGTTAGTTGTAATGTTGCACATTTAACTTCGATTTAATCATTTTAAAGTTACTGCATGTTTGTCTCAGTCAATTTACTACACACATACTTTATACAGAGCTATACCAGAATAATAAGAATTTTACTGAATAAATCATGGTGGGGGCTTGAACGAGCTGAAATTAATAAGTGCTTACTTCCTTCACAAAAGTTGTCGACAGATTCTAGAATTAACGTGCTCAGCCGAAGCAGCATTGTTTTCGCTTATCTCAATATCTTGTGAAGACTCCCTTTGTAATAGAAGTGTCATCACCCTTCTTTCTACATCACTGCCAAGAGTAATCTTGGGCGAAAGTAGATACATTTGAAGCCTATTTTAGATACTCTTGAGTATTGGCCACTGTTGGACCACTACTACTAAGCAGGGGAGGCAATATCGTCACAATGCCCAAGATGTCTTTGCATCTGCGGTGTTTTTGGTTTGGTTTGGCTTGGTTTTTACCTTTTTGTGGCGAGGCGCGTTCCTTTCAACCTATTTGGTTATATCAGAGCGCATTTGCCATTCAAAAGCAAGTGTTAACTGAAGCCCGGTCAGCGTTGATAGATACTAAATCCTGAAAAGGACTAACATTATCTACTTGCTAGCATAAAGCCCTGAAAAGAACTTGCCCTAAAAAGCTCTCACCAGCTACGCCAACGCTGCCCGTACTTCCTCAGTCTTTCAGCGAAGCACTGGTTGTATGTGACCTCTCGTGCAATCCAAAAAGGTTCCTAGATAGAGAAAGAGAGCTAGCTGGCTGGTTGGGTGGGTGGGTGGGTGAGTTTTTGTGGGTGGGTAGGGAGGTCGGTCGGTCGATCGATCGATAGATAGATAGATAGATATGTAGGTAAGTAGGTAGGTAGGTCGGTAGATGGATCTTTACATCAGTTCAACGATACTTATCCTGTCAGGACGCTACTTATCCTGTCACGACGCTTCAATCTTTTAATCCTCCACAAGCGTCCATATATGAAAGTCTGTAGCATCTTGGTTGCCGTTGTTTGTTGTCCATGTTTCACAGCCATACAATTGGACTACCTTGACATATGATCTGAAGATGCTTAATTTTGTTTTAGACTTAATACTGTTCAATATTACTTATACATTTAAAGCTAATCCTGCCTTTTACATTCTTATTTTGGAATCTATTTATGTGCCTTCGGTGGTTAGCGGAGCTCTGGACCTGCTTTAATATTTCGTTTTATACGAGTGTTACGTGCTGTTACGAGTAATATTAGTAGTTGCAGGATAGTTGTCCTGAGCCAAGTTAGAAATGTAGGGTTGTGACATGAAAATTTAGCACCCTGATCGATTCACTTTATTCTCATCGGCACCCCTCATTCTTTTTCAACCAAATCGCTCACACGTGGTTTCAAACAGGCTTCCTAGTTAAGCATGCAAGTTAAATTACGCATAAGCCAGGCCTTTCGCTAATCGGGCTTGTTTATATTTTAGCCACGCCTATTTTCTTTTTCTCTATGTCTTACAGACACTAGGAATGTTTACAAACTAGCTGGTCTAGAGCCGTTAACTGTATTAACACGCGAACGATTGGGCAATCACTGAAATAGTGACAGATCAGATGAATTAGTCGTCTGGTGGTAAAATCAAGGGCGTTAAGTCAAAAGACGTACATTCAGTAAATACATTGGTCAGGGGGAATTAATCTGACGAAAGGGGAGATAATCACAGTTATTCCCCCCCCCCCCCCACCACATCCGTTTGTTCGGAACCTAATTAGCTACAGTGAGAGACGCCAGATCAAAAGCAAGTCCGTTCGCTAGCGAAGAGTCTGCGGTCGGCATAAGCGTGAAAAATAGCTTTCATTCAGAAATCGACCGCGGATTCCCCCAATAAACGGGCAGAGCCGATAAATATCGCATGTAGCTAACGATTTTTACCCATTTAATATATATATATATATCCATCTCTTAAAAATTCAGTTATCAGTCTGCCTCAGGAAGTGTTGATATTCTAGCTCGACGTCTTGGAGTATTTTTTTTTTATAGAGAATTACATAGATTCGTGGAGAGTTCATTTTCCTGAGTTGCGGTAATAATATATATATTAGATCTTTGAGTGATTTAATCGTTAAAGTTTTTCATTTTTTATTTCACTGGGATTCTGTGTTAAGTTGAATAACGTATTAAATAAACGTATAGCTAAATTTTCTCCAGCCGTGAACGTAATTTAATTTCTTGTTATTCCCCAGTAAGAGAGGCTTAAATAATTATAAGACGCTAGGCGATTGATAATTGTCGAGATACCATTTATTTTTTTTTTCATCATGTGTAAATTTTAAGTGACTAGTGTTCATATCTAATGTTAAATGCGATGAGATTAGCTAGACACTTGTGGAGTTAAATTTAATTTCATAACGCGTGTGTTAGAATATGATTATAGTATGATTACATGTTTATCTATTTTTACATATAGGCTGATCATACCCTTGAGATCCAGCGGGGTTTACGGTCTTATGTCTTATGGCATTACGGTCTTATGTTCCTTAACATCCAGATATTGTTTGTGAAATCTGATTTGTGTGACCCTGTGCAGTCCACCTTCTCCATCCATGAGAGTGGTTAAATAACCAGAACACTTCAATTTAAAAGTTAAATGATAACTGGAACGAGACTATACCAGAAGATTTTTCCATCTAGATACATATAAATATTACTGGCCTGATGTGGCAGAACTTAAGCACTATTATTTCTTAACCATTTGACAGTAAAGTTTTCTTACCATGGAGTTATATTCGAGAGAATTCACGGGTTATATTCGGCTATTTCCCTCCGAGAACAGCCTAGGAGTAACATTCTGTTTTACACATTTCATTACGACAGAGAGAGTCACAGCCATTGGAGGCTAGAACACACCGAAACAATATATTAACTTATAAATTTCCAGGACAGTGCCACCACATAGAAAAAACATATTCCAAACCAATACCTGCAGTAAGAAGAGGAATATCCAGGAAAATAATCAACGCGTCAATTCAGCGACTCCAGGAAAATAGCAGTCAGCATAACCGGAGAGTCTGGGGCTGAACTTGACAAATAATATGACTCTGAAATAGCCGTAATAACTGTTTGATTTACATTCCATGGAATGTATGCAGCGTCAACAGTGGGGTAAGCTAATCTGAAAGTGGGCCACTGTATGCATGTAGTGAGTGAACGGAACGAAAGAAACTTATTTCTTAAGTTAATACTAATATACCCTCTTCTTTTATTTTATCTCACACTAGTCTGAGTGTTCACGAGATAGGTTAAATTAAGGACTTATTCTTTACCCGTCCTGACTGCTCCCTACTCCCATTGTTAATTATTTTGATCTTTTGGGTAGATTACCTCTGTTGGGATCTTTCCTAGCTTCCCTATACAAGAGGGAGGGCCTATTAGATTTATATTTTCATTTCTCTTATGTAAACTAAAATTTATTGATGTAATGCTTTTCTTGATGTTGTAAATTTCTAGTAAAAATAAACTAAATAAACATTAAGCTATCGTGTTGGTCAAAACCCCTGCCCTTATATGTGATACATAGTTTATCCATTTTCACGTCTGTACGTATCTCTGTCACAAAATTGTGTGTACGTGAGTGTAGGGTAAATTGAATCTGTACCAAGTGAGAAAGTGCGTCTCCTTTTAAATAGAGTCGTAAAAGATAGGCTGGATTAGAGCAATTACTCAAGCCAAGACTGTTCTTTCTCTTACACCATTTCTCCTCGTGAAACAGGAACTATTTCTTGCACCTTCCTCTCACATAGCTATCACTATCACCTCTGCTAGAACGGGAACATAAATATCTCAGCCCTATCTCTCAAAAATTTACGATATAAATGGGTTGGCTCGTTTCCGGGATTTTCAGCTAGATCTTGAACTAGTACCACAGAAAGGGTGCGTAGTCCTGAGATTATATTTTTTTTTCTATTTTCTCTTTCTTTCTCTAGCGACTAAGATAGAGTGCGTTGTGAGTTGTCTTGTGAGTTAAGGAATATTAAAATAATTATCCCCTAGACAACGTTATTAAGTTACTGGGTGTTTGACTACACACACACATAGGATTGTTTTTTTTTTCCACAGCATTATAGAATTACTTCCAACTTGTTTTTTTTTATAATAATCTATGTCAGATATATAATATATGATAATTTTGCAAGAGACCGCTGGATTGTTTATCAATCACTATTGCTTTTTTTAAGTTAGCAGAGTTGAGCTAAACTAAGGTCTGCGTTCTGACTTTCTAGTCAAGTTAATAACGTCCCTTCTCTTAACTGACTTCAGGTGAGGTGAGTTTTTGGGTAGATTTTTATATAAAATATAGGGAACTTTTTTTTTCTCCTTAATTTTTTTAAAAAGTAAAAAAAAAATTATTTTTTTGTCTCCACCATTAGTAATAGTAGTTTTTCTAGTTGTTAGCTGATCTACCATTTATTTGGCTTAGTCGTCTGCATTAGGAGCCTAGCTTACTTACTTAGTCGTTCCCTTCTACCGTGAGGTGAAGAGGTTTGGAAGAGAGAGCGCCAGGCTATCCTATCGGCTGTCTTCCTCCTGGCCTGGTTCCATTCTAGTCCTTGGTCCTTCAAAGATTGTCTAATGTTGTCCTCCCAGCGGACTCTGGAACGTTCTGGGGGTCTGGATCCCTGGCTCTTTGTTTCCCATGCTTGTCGTGGTAGCCGATCTTCTCCCATTCTGCAGACATGGCCAAACCATCTTAATTGGGACTGTTCTACTTGCGTCTGCAGGGGGTAGGATTTAAGGCCTTGACGAATCGTCTGGTTGCGTACCATGTCTCTTCTTGTTACTTCAACCACTTTCCTCAGATACCTCATTTCTGAGGTTTGGATCTTGCTTTTGTGGGTTGTAGTCATTGCCCATGACTCGCATCCATATGTCAAGACTGGGATATAAGTGGAGCGGTATACAGCCATCTTCGTTTTCTTACCAACCTCTCTTTTGCTGAGAATTCCTCGATTTATGGCCTGAAAAAAGTCTCCCAGCTGCTGCTTTTCGAGTGGCCAACTCTTCTTTGATGCCTCCCTTTCGGTCTATAATAGCTCCGAGGTATTTAACGTGGTCGACCTGCTCCAAGACCTGTTCTCCCAGCTTAATCTGATGTCTTCTTTCTTCTCGTGATATCACCATGGATTTTGTTTTAGAGCTGCTTATGACCATCCCTCTCTTCTCCAGCTCTTCCTTCTAGACTTGCAACATCATCAGCAAATGCCAGCTCCGAAATATAGACCTGTCTCATCTTCCAGTACCCCACTGAATACTTTCTTGTTCTCTCCTTACATGCCTTGGTGACATCATCCATGAGGATTATGAAAAGGTAAGGTGACAGGATATCACCTAGTCTTACACAGTGGTGGTCCTGAACTCTTCTGACTTATGGTTTGCTGTTCTCACATAATTTCTGCAAGACATGTAGAAGCTCTGTATAGCATGAATCAGAGGTGCTGGAATATTCTTCCTTGCCAAACAGTCCCAAAGTTTGCTCCAGGTCTTGAGTACTTCGGTTTGCTCGGAATCCGCTCTGGACCTAATCCAATTGTGGCTCAGCTGGGCGTCGGAGTCTCTGCTCTAGGATTCTAGAGTAGATTTTACCATGGACACTGAGAAGGGATATGCCTCTATGGTTTCCACACTGTCGATTGTCACCCTTTTTGAAAATTGGTGTTATGATGGCAATCTCCCAATCCTTTGGTATGGTCTTGTTGTACCACGCTGCCTGTAAAACCCTTAATAGTAGTAGGTCGCCTGATGCTCCCATGTACTTAACCATTTATGGCGTTATACCATCATGCCCTGCTGCTTTGCCCATCTTGATTTTCTCCAGTGCTGCCTTCAGTTCTTCCATCTTTATGTCAGCTTTACCATCATTGGTTTTCTCTTCTGTGCTAGTGGTTATCATTTCTGATGCTTCACCATGCTCACCATCCAGGAGTTCAGAGAAATATTATTTCCATTACTTCCTTCGGGGCAGTAAGCAATTTGCCTTGCTTGTCCTTTATAAATTTGAGAGGGCATTTTTTTCCTTCCTCATGTTCTTTAGTGTCTTATAGAACAATTTCTGGTTTTCTTGTGTATCTTTTTCTAGCTTTTCTCAAAATTCTTCCCAGGACTTCTGTTTTGCTTCTAGCACTTTAATCTTTGCTTCTGTTCTGAGTGTCACATATTCTCTATATTTTTCCATTTGTCCTGTTGTGCTTTTAGCTCCTAAGTATTGTTTCCATGCCATTTTCTTCTCTCTTATTTTCTCTTTGATTTCCTCTGTCCACCAAGGTGTCCTCTTTCTCTTGTTCCCAAGTCGGACTTCACCGCATGCTTCTGCTGCAGCTGTCTTTATGATATCCTTGAATTTAATCCAGAGGGTTTCCAAGTCATCAGGTCGTTCTTCTGTGTTGCTCACCGCTGCAGCAATAATCTCCTGATATCTGGTCTTAATTTCTGGCTCTCTCAGCTTGTAGGTCCTAATGCTCATTTCTCCCGCTCGTTGACTTGGTTTCTTGCGTGATGTTGGGCAGTTCCTAGGCTGAGCAACTCTTTCAGTTGTTCTTTTGATTGTTAGCAGATAGTGATCACTTCAAATCTCTGGCCCCCTATAGACTCTAGCATCTCGGACATATTTGAATGAGCTTCTCCGAACAATGGCATAGTCGATCACTGACTTCTCATTCTTTGTTGGTTCACATCTAGTGTATGCATGTTAATAACAGCGATAGGTTGGAAAACTGATAACTGAAGGAGGTATCTCAGGTATATTTTTTTTTTCTCGTAAGCGGCTAAATAGTTTTTTTCTCTCCTTCTTTTCTTCTTTCCTCGGTTTTGCGGAATTCAATTTTTTGACATGGCTGAACGTGTTAAACTTAGAGAGCAATGCTAAGAGAGGAGGCGAGGGAAACAGGATTGCAAGGAGAATAGGTGACCGCGTTCGTCAACGAAGAACTTGACAGATATGACGCGGAGAAAAAGGTAGCAGAAGCTACGGAGAAGGAAGCACAAGATAGAGCAGAAGCTAGGGAGAAAGAAGCGGAAGATCGTCAATTAGAGCAGAAGAAAATTGAGGCAGAGATTGAATCCCGCAGAGCAAATGAAAGAGAGAGGGGAGACAGCATGAATTGGCACTAAGGACCTAAAGGTACAAAATCGGGGTGCTATGTCTTCCTCCAGTAATGGAGAGTCACGACCCCAGTCCCAGTCAACTGATCTCTCCAGCACTCAATCTTTCCAACTAACAGCGATGTCTTTTGCCTTAGAATCCTTCCCTAGCCCCAGTAAAAAAATTGACTCGTTTCTAGAGAAATTTGAGAGAATGGCGAATCTGTATGGGTTAGAGAGTTCCCGGTGGTGCCTAAAACTTTCACAGGCTTCAAAAGGTACCGCTTATGACGTGTACATAAAGCGGGGAAGCAGCCACCAAGGCAACTGCGACATGTTACTGGAGCGTTTCGAAATAAACGCTCGCAAATTTCTGCAAATGTTTAGAAACAGCTGAAAGGAGAGCACTGAGACATTTCAGCAGTTCTGTTCACGCCTGACGGGCTATTTAACAAAGTGCATGGAACTTTCCGAGCTTTCTCTCACTTATGAAGGACTTCTGGAACTTGTTTTTACAGAACAAATAAAAACCACTTTGTCGAACGAAACACGTAGATTTCTGGCTGAACAAGGCGCAGTAAAGTTGGATGACATCGTCAATAAGGCGGAACGTTACGTAAATGCGTTGGCCGAGCTACCCAGCACTAAACGCAAACCAACAGATGAGCTTTCTCGGAAAAATAATCTAGAGCAGTCTTCTCATTCTTCCCATCACTATAACCAACGAGAAACTGTACCTCAGAGACCTCCCCAGGAAAAATCTGTTTGATACAGCTTTGAGTTGTGATTGAATTGTCGCGAGGCATTTGGTCAAACCTGGTCAAGAGACAGAACACACCGTCAAATTATGTGGAGTTTTCAAGAGTGATGCACCCAGGACGCTTCCCGTCGCATTGGTGGAGATACACTCTGATTTTGTCAGAGGTGTTATCAAAGCGCCATAATGGATGATCCTATCTACCCAGTCACACTTGGTTGTAGATACGTGTTTATTGGGAGACCGAAAGAGCCGATTGTGGCAGTAGTAACCACAAGAGGGCAAGCCCAGAAGGAACGGGAGCCTACGCCTAATATGTTACCGACGGAACTAAAAGAGGCGCAACAAAAGGACCCTACTCTGGAACCCTGCTTTAGGAAACTGCCCATGGCCAAGGACCCCAGACACAACGGAGACATCTTCTGTAAGGACGGCGTATTGTATCGTAGAACGGGTGACCCTGATCAAGAGCATAATCAGCTCCTCCTACCGACGCACTACAGAAACCAGATCCTAGAAATGGGGCACTCTCTTCCCTTCAGCGGACATATGGGACAAAACGCCACTATTCAGCGAATTTCGACTCACTATTGGTGGCCAGGAATGAACACTGATATTATCCGATACGTGAAATCCTGCGCCCAGTGCCAACGTGTGGCACCCAAGCATTGGACACCCCCTGTTCCCATGGATGAAAGGCCAGTAGTAGGGCACAACGCATCAGGAGTCTTCACCAGAATGATAAGAAAGCTTTTAGAACCCTTGCAAAGTCCCCATATCCATAATTTCATGGATCGCATATTAATTGCATCGGAAAACTACGACGAACATATTGCTACGGTTGCTATGCTCCTCATGAGACTACAGGAAACTGGTCTCACAGCCAGACCTAGCAAATGTCTCATCGGATTTGAAAAGCTAGACTTCCTGTGGCATACCATTTCTCAAGGCTGCATGTGGCCTGTTACCAAGAATATTGAGAAAGTAGTTGCAGCAAAAAGGCCCCGAACGAAGAAAGACACCCGTTCTTTTCTATCACTGTGTGCTTACTATCAGAAATTTATCAAAAATTTCAACGGGCTAACGGCACCCCTTACTGACCTTACCAAAAAGGGGCGACCGGACAAGGTTATTTGGGATTCAAAGTGCGAACACGCTTACGTCACACTAAAGACGCAGCTGTCTGAATACCCTTTTTACGGTTAACCGACCTCAGCAAACCTTTTATATAGCGGGTCGATGCATCGGGCCAAGGCATCAGGTCAACACTACTCCAAGCAGATGACAACGATCCGAATCTGTTATTTCCAATTGCTTATGGCAGCTGTAAACTGAATATAGCAGAACGGAACTATTCCATAGTTGAAAGAGAGTGTCTAGCACTTGTTCATGGCATAAGAAGACACCATGAATATCTTTACGGAGTATCATTCACGGTGCAGACAGACCATGCTCCTCTAGCTTTTCTTGGCGCGAATAAGGAATGCAACATGGGGATCATGCGCTGGGCTTTGCTATTAAGCGTATATTCCTTCAAAGTGGAATACATTCCGGGAAAACAGAACGTGGGAGCAGATTTTATGAGTCGGAATTGGAGCACGGAAGAGGAGGATGAAATCGAACACACCAATCATCCAGAAGCTACAGATCAAGGCAGCTCCATTGTCATAAAAGAAACTTGAAAAATGGTTTCATGTCTTCAAAAATTTACGACAAGGGGTAGCTGTAACACCGAAAGAACAGAAATCACAATAATTACTGAGCCACACTGGATGACGAGGACAATATATTTATTTATACTTGTACACTTCAATATTGGTTCCATTGTTCAATATAATGTTCATGCACTTGTGCTTTAGCATTAAGCTGTAGTATTCAATATAGATTAGGCAGTCCGTCCATGTCTCAGACGCTGACCCATTATTCTCATTATTTTTATATGATTCACACAAGAAACTTAGAAATCATACCCTCTGTAAAGCAGAAATACTATGTACACCTCACAGAACCATATTGGTGTAATAGTGATGGAATGTAAACAGGGGTACACTACGAAACATCAAGAGGCTCACACATGCGCCCTCACGCCATTAACAAATTCGTCCAAGACCCTAGCAGACGATACACTCACTTCTGCTCCTAAACTGATGTTTGCTTATTGTACCGTATCGTAATGGCGTCACATCATTCTACGGTGTAATTCCGTAAAAATAGATAATAAATAGAGCTCAATCTAGCTCCATGTAAGACTCACACAATAGTTATCAAATTTAATTGTAACAACGAGTATCTTAGTCAAATCGCTATTCCACGTGTCATGACTTGAATTTATTCTAACGTTGAAATTTGTACGGCGTTTCTAATTAAAAATATTAATTATCTTTGTTTCTTTGAATGAATTAAATCAAATGCTTATGTTTTGCAAGAATTATTAAAAACTAACGCATATTGTATTTCGGCTGGCATCTCAAATCACTAAGATCCAAATCTTCATGAAAAGCTGTATGTTTGGAAAGCTCCTCTGTTTGCTACAAGCACAAAAAAATGAAAGTCATGTCTCTCTCGTGTTTTCTTGAAGCTAATTAAATAGTCATTAGAAGCCTGATGGGAAATTAATTAATAGAAAGTACAAAGGATCTCAGTATTGAAAATGGAAGAGCATTTCGTGAAAGTAATCCTTTAAATAAATGACTAATCATTTACGAAGGGTATGAATTATAATACATTTCTGTATGAAAAAAATACCTACAAAAATTTTAAATAACATGACGAAAGAAGAGCAAATGAATTCTGTGGTATTAATTTCATTTCAATCCGGCAGTATCGGAACTTTTGTGGTACTGATTTTTATTATGTGCTCTCAAGTATCGCACTATTCTTTCTTTCTTTCTTTCGTCGTTATTTTTCTGCTAAGTAGCAGATATGTGATTTTATCAAATCATTCGATACTCCTCTCTGTGATGTCACATGTTTGTTACCCGGTCATCCTGGCTTGCGTGAGCAACTGAGATAAGATAGTCGCCTGCATGTTTAGACTTAACCGCTGATTTTTTATTTTCTTTCGTACGCCCGCTATTACTCGAGGCGAAATCTCAGGTTAGTATGTCTAACCTGAGACTGATTTTACGTGGGTATCCTTTTTTTCGCAGAGACAGGTGTCCCTCGCCATTCAGGCAGATACTCGACGATTTCTGAGGTACCCATTAGAGCTGGGTCGGCTCAGGAGCACCCAGTCCCTGGTCGGTGACACTCCTTCAAATGTCCTCGCCAGGGCTCGAATTAATCCAGTCCAATTCCAGGTCGACGAAAAATCTTCAAATGTCCTCGCCCGGGTGTTTGATCCTGGGTCACCCGATCGACAGCGCAGTTTGGTAACCACTACACCAGCGCGGCTCCCATTGAATCGCTGATAAGACGACTCGTTTGGTAATCGAGATAGGTGGACACGGAGTTTTTGCGTCATCATACGACAGATAACAAGATTACTGTCTGTGTGACACATGTGGGTAGACAAGTGTGACATAATCGCTTCCGGGCCGACTTGTTATGACAACATTACTTTCTAATAAAGTAATAAGTATTACAGCTTACCCATGTTGTCATGTGTGTCTACCGATCTGCCTGTGAGAGTGTATGCAAGGCATCAAATGTCCATATATGGTAATACGTGACCTTTGCAGGCACGCACCTTATTTCACGTGGGATTATTTTGAAAATACCACACCCTATCTGCATGATTTGAAATGATTAGATCTTTCTGATTAGATTCATAACAACAATGCGTGGGAAGATAGGAATATAGTCTGACAATTTCGCAGTTTTATTTCAAATTTTCACTGTGAATTTCACGCTCGCCAAGACCTCGCTAGAGAGAAGACTAGATTCATAATTCTTTTCTTTAACCGGACCTTTTATTGGAGAACCAAAAAAGACTTGTAGATGTAGGAAATCTCTACATTTTAATAAGAAACACCGGTACTAGGAAACTGAAGAAACACACAGAGTCAGAGATCGAATCTATTGTCAAATTAAAGAGACACCAGACGCGTGTAAGAGACCGACTCGTCTCTTTTATTCATCTAAGCGACAAGAATATAGCAAAGATTGGCGTAAGTGGTTGTTAAGTCATGTTTTTGCGTGTGAGTTAAGTGTTTGGGATTTTCACGTGCGGTCTAGTTTTTTTATAGACACGCTTGTGAGCACATCTAAAGTTATGAGATGTGTAATTATTTGCGTGCCTTTGTGCGCTATATTTAAATATAATAGCTCAGCTGGATATGTTTTATTTTTAAATAAAGAGTTTAAATAGACACGATGAGTGAATCACGAAGTTGCTGAGACAAATAGGTGAGCTGATCTCACATGTCAATCTTTTAGTTCGCGCTTGAGTGAAAATGTACTAAGTTGAAGGGAGAGAATCTATAATCTGGGGAATTGAGTATCTGGCAGGGCTTCGGCACGGTTAGTTATGGCGTGCCGCTAGTGTGTCCAGGGTTTTTTTGGGTATGAAGGATAACACATTATATCCTTCATGAAAGACATTCGATATTATTCAAAGTCTTGATAATGGAGAATCTAAGAATATAAGAACTCGTCACGGTAGAGCTTCCACCGTCATTGAGATGACGGTGGTTAGTGAGTGCAATCAAATTCCTATGGATTATATCTGCTATTATGACTTGTGATGATTTGCTGTTTATGCAATCAAACTCCTATTCCTATGGATTATATCTGCTATTATGACTTGTGATGATTTGCTGTTTATGCAATCAAACTCCTGCGGATTATATCTGCTATTATAACTTGCGATGATTTGCTGTTTATGCAATCAAATTCCTATGGATTATTATATTATAACTTATGATGATTTTTTGTCTGTGATGTCGATGTTCCTGTTGTCAATAAACTGTGAATGATGTTCAAACGTATTCATCTTACCTGTTGGTCCATTTCATGATCCTAACGTTACTGTTGTGTGGATTGCATGACATTTAAACAAATCTAAGGGACCCACGACATTGATTCAAATATTAAACACCTGTCGGCCACCATCAGTAAGCCCGACATTGCTGACATCAACCTTGTCAGCTGCGCCAATCAGCGGCACTGACCACAGCATCCCAGTACATCAGTAACAGTGGTGCAATTTTCATTCTATATATTTCTCTACTAACATGTGAACTAACATACATAAATAAACAAACAAACAAACAAGCAAACAAGCAAACAAACAAACGTATGTACGTACGTACGTACGTACATACATACATATATACATACATACATACATACATACATACATACATACATACATACATACATACATACATACATACATACATACATACATACATACATACATACATACATACATACATACATACACATACACACATACACACACATACACACGCACACACACATACATATATACATACATATCAGAATCTTTATTCTCCATAAAATACATTAATATGTACAGACATGATATAATAGATACAACATGGCATATAGGAGAATCATTAGAACGTACATAAAGTGTTGAAGACGTCTCAAGTAGTTCTATGTGAGTGTTTTTACATCTAATGTTTGTATTACACACACATAACAATCTTTAAGCTTTCTAAAAGACATTGGCATATAATAATATGATATGATATGATATAACCTGCCAAAAATGAGTATTATTGAAACTTACATAATGTGTGTGGAATAACATTCAAGTAGAGCAATATGGGTGTTTTTACATGGGAGTGTTACCATAAATTTATTTGCCATAAAAAGCTTTGACAGCTAATGGAGTGAGATATTAAATATAGCTTTAAATACAATAGTCGTTTGGTAAAGTAGACAGAGGAGCACAATTGAGATTAGAATGTGTCGAAAAAAATCTCCAGCAATTTCCAATGGGTGTTTTTTACATCGAAGTTTCCATATTCTGTAAGAACCTATAATTGCACTAATGCTGACATTTACATAGAACTTTGGCTTCAAATTTCCCCAACCCTAGGGACATTAATCCACTCACACACTTTGCATGCACATGACCCAAACTACCAATTATCAGTACGATTACACGCGTACGATAGCCTAGTTCGTTAATTTCTGCAGTCAATGGATAGTACTTATCAAATTTATGTTGGCAACATTTATCTTAATGGGCGTCATATGGTATTGCTGTCTCCACTATAAAAGCTGTTTTGTTCTGTCGATTGATTACACAGCCCTACCAAAAACAAACATTTTACTCTTGATTGTACATAAATGAGGCCTGCTCAATCCAAATATCACATTTACTTGTCTGTAGCAGCTCTAGTTTTTGAGATACAGATATTTGTATTTCATTAATACAAGGTGACAGAAAAAAAAAACGGGCCAGCGCGCACTTTTTGTGCGCGCGCGAGCCCGTTTTTTTTTTTGGGTCACCCTGTATTATTACAATATTTTCTATATAAGGCTATGTAAAAAAAAAAAACTATTGCTGTCTAGTCCTTTACAAAAGAAAACTGCTTGTTTACTCCCAGTTTCAGTTTTCCATGAATCTTCTCAGAATTGCCTTGTTTAGATTTTAAGCCACTGCATGCTTGTTAGTATGCTACTTATTTTATTACACTTCTAACAGAGAATGGCATCATCTTCTAGAAGAGCATGTTTTCTTTCACCTCATTTATTTTGTTATATTTGTGGAGAGTACACTTTCAAAGAAGAACATAGGAAGCATATTACTGTTTTTGTGAAAAAGGCATACTTTGCTTACTTTAAAGTAAAACTAGGTGACCAGGACAAGTCTTGGGCTCCTCACATTGTTTGCAAAACATGTGTTGAACACCTGCGACAGTGGACTTGTGGGAAAATAAAATGTTTAAAATTTGGAATTCCAATGGTTTGGAGAGAGCCCAAGAACCACTATGATGACTGTTATTTCTGTGTTGTGAATATTAAGGGAATTAATGGAAAAAAATCACAAAAAATGGAAATATCCAGATTTAGATTCTGCTAGGCGACCTGTTCCACACGGAGATGACATACCAATTCCAACTTGTAGTCAGATTTCGTATTCCCTGCTAGAAGATGAGACAGCAGTGGCATGTGGAACGACAAGTGACAGTGATAGTGATTTCGAAGATGATTTCTCAGATGCTCAACGCTTCGACCAGCTTGAATTAAATGATCTAATCCGAGACTTATATCTCTCCAAGGAATCTTCAGAACTTTTGGCTTCAAGACTGAAAGAAAAAAAATTACTGACTGCTATACAAAGGTTACATTTTATCGCAGCAGAGAGCAAGGTTTTATTCCATTCTTTTGTAAAGAAAACAGCCTTGTGTTTTGTACTAATGTAGGAGGTCTTGTTAACAAAATGGGTGTAAGTTATAAACCAGATGGGTGGCGACTTTTCATTGACAGCTCTAAAAGAAGTTTGAAGGGTGTTCTCTTACACAATGGTAACAAATATGGCTCAATTCCAATTGCTCATTCTACTACAATGAAGGAGGAGTATGCTACAATAAGCACAGTTCTGGAAAAATTGAAGTATTTAGAACATAACTGGATGGTTTGTGTAGATCTCAAAATGATGAACTTCTTGCTTGGCCAGCAAATGGGATTCACCAAATATCCATGCTTTATATGTTTGTGGGATAGCAGGGCAAAAGATATGCACTGGACAAAGAAACAGTGGCCGTTGAGGGATGAATGGAGAAAAAAATATTGTCAAGCCTTGATTCGAAAAAGAGTTCTACTGCCACCACACTGAACAAAGATGTTAAAATTTATGCAGAAGTTTCCAGAATTGAGCATAGACAAACTTAAAGCTGGAATTTTTGATGGACCTCAAATTAGAAAGTTAATAAACGATCCAAATTTTATTGATTCCATGAACAAAACAGAGTCCTCAGCCTGGTCATCATTTGTTTTAGTTGTGCAAAACTTTCTGGGTAACTTTAAAGCAGACAATTATTCTGAATTAGTTGGTAACATGCTGTCGAGTTTTTGTGAACTGGTGTGACCGTGCTGGTGTTGGTCCCTGTCCAATCCTAACTATAACTAGGTGGCTGAGGCAGGCCTAGTTATCTATTATTTACTTTGTTTCTTTCTTCCAAGTGAGATTGTTTCTCTTACTGGCCCCCTTGTTCCGCCAGAGATGATAGTTCTTGGATGAGAATAGGTTCGTCTTTTGCTCAACCCAGACCACGTTCTTCCCTCCTTGATGTTGTCTAGCGACTGATGCGTATAGGGTGTTCTATTATTTCTATCTTTCCTAATACTCAATCTTAATATCTCTCCATTCCTTAATCTCTTCTCACATCAAAGCAACTGGAGTGATGTGATTCAACTTCAAAAAAGCAACTTTTATTTACACAAGATAATGCATGATCATCCAACATAATTCATCAGATACAGTACACAATTACAATGTCCTCAAGTCTTCCGCTTGATTCAATCACATATCTCAAAGCATAGTTATATATTGTTTCTCTTGTAGCCTCTTGCATTTCGTGGTATACCTAGCTTAATAAAGTTCCTTCTCCTTTTATTTTACTATTTTGCTCATATTTTCTACAACAGTTCTTCTAAATCCTTGGAGTCATGTTCTCTCCCAATCTCACTCTAGATAGGTTTAACTCCTCTAAATGCAGCATATAAAATTCAATAGCTACACCTGAAATAAACAATGTCCATTACCAAAATGGCTTCCACCATACTTACTCTTGTATGAGAGAGCGCATGAGATGTTTCGTGAATGTCAGACTCACTTGTGGTGGCGTCTCCATACTTACTCTTATATGAGAGAGCGCTTAATAGATTTCATAATTGTCAGTGCTGTGAACCCTTTGTTCAATACAATCTCGTTTAATGGCAATGCCTCATCTTCTTGGCATGACAGCCCATCCTGGCTATCTGATAATAAAAGTTATTATTTCTTTAGGCTTTAATATTGACCTTGACTCAATATTATCTTCTTTAGCTCGCTCCCTTAAATGCGAGCGTCGTTAGCTTGCGACAAATTTGCTGAAAGTCAAGAAAATAGTTCAAAGTTTTGTTCTTGCCATTTTAAACGAAGTCCAGCACCTATCACGATCCTACTAACACCACCTATCAGCTAATCCTACGGTTGATCACACAAATTATTAATCAATTCTAAATGTTCTCCTGAATTCCTATTTCTAAGCAATTCTAAATCTAGCTATTTCTGTAGCCCTTCTGCAAACCGCAGGTTTCACATTTCTTGAGAGCTCAGCGAAACTTGACTTGCCCGGTCAACTTCTCCGGTAAGACTGATCTCTAATCGTCCTTCAATTTCCTATCTGATGGTCCAAAAGTTGTTTTAGTTAATACGATTGGTCCGTTGTTCAGTTCACTCACCTATCGGCACGCTTAATTCTAAGCTGACAGCTCCGTGAACTGTGCTACATAACTGTTTACCTCTAGTCACTATTTTCACGTGCGTTTTACTCTGCTCTGTGTTCTCTTAACTCACTAAACCTGTAAAGGGCGCTAATATTCGTAGTTATTCCCCTTAGTGATTTTTTCCTTAGTTTCATTAATCCTTCTATATCTCTATTAAAACTAGTCTAATATGCAAATTTGGTAAACTCTAATGATATATACTTAGATTACTTTAAGGTCTTAAAGGTTTCCTCCCTTACTAAATAACTTTTCATTTACATTCTTTTATCGCCCATGTTAATGAACCAAAAAAGTTATATCCTTAGATGTTTCTGATTTTTCGTAACATTTTTCTATACTCTTTCTGCTTGTTAACACCAAATATAACTGTTCGATGACTGAAATTACAGGTATTTTACACGGTACAACCACTCGGTGATATACGTCGGGG